>JAJHZJ010000266.1:11525371-11692871 GCA_023548195.1 Bettongia penicillata ogilbyi | reverse complement strand
TTTGCTTGAAAAGTAGCTTCTTATAAATAAATGCTGCCTCTGAGTAGTTCAGTAATTGCAATTTAGCTTAGCTAACTTTACATCTGAAGGAAGCTTCTGACCGACCTGGCCCTTGATTATCAGAAAATAAAGTTCCCAAAACTGATTTTGACCTGAAGGCAATAGTTGCCTGGAGGAACTCTTGCTCTCTATCGTAAAGAGATTGGGTAGGTAAAGCAAGGAATTTACTGCTGGAGCAGCTCCACCCCAGCCTAAGGTATACCCTGGAGCTCCATCCTGCTTACTTATTGGAATCTGCTGAATTCCAGGTAGCCGAGGAAACTACCATGGTCCACCAGGGAATTCCAGCTTCCTTAAGTGGGAGGCTACAAGAAAGGCTAGGGGACAGACCATTGAAGGAAGGCACTTGTACAAGAACTTATGGCATTGCCAGTTGTTGTACAAAGGACTAAATGGAAAGGTTCAAGTTGCCTGAACTATCCAGTGAAATTACCATATTTCACCAATCATCTCAGCTTTTATGCCATATTTTTTTTTTTGCAAAAAAGTGGGGTACAACCATTACATATAGCTTTAAAAATTGTGCTATTATCACCTGTCTTGTAGTTTCTGCCAGTCTTGCACCAACTTTTCATTCAGTAAAAATGGTCTTTTCACAGCTCTGTTTCCATGCTGTTCAATGAACACAATCATTTTCAGCTTAAAGCCTATAGAGTAGTTTGTATATTTACCAACAGTCAAAAGTACTTTCCATGTTAATGTATCACTGGCAGACAAACTGTACAGTCTAGCTAGCGTGGGAAGTTGCAAGTCTTACCATATTATGTGACTTACTCATGGCAACTTCACCTGCTGGCCTGGGCCTCTTTCTCCTATGACTCTTCATTGAGTTGAATGAGAATACTGTTAGTACTGCAGTGCTCTAAACAAACCAACAAACCACACACGTTGGCTTTTGGAAATATAGCAACAATGCCTATGCACTAAGAAGTCTAGGCTGGTGGTTCACAATGCCTCGAGAGACAGATACATGCATATCAATTTGCCACTGGTAAATATATTGCTAATCTCTTTACCTTTTAAACAGTGTGAGGAACAGAATTATTCCATGTGATGATTATGCTATGAAAGGTTATAAACCAATTTTTGGACTAAAAAATAGTGTGCAATGATTATGCAGTGGCAATGATTATGTGGTGAAATATGGTACTAACAAGTAATACTGGGTCCTGGAAGAGGTAAAAGCTATTTTTTCCCTGCTGATAGGAGTGGAGTACTTTCTACATCAATTTCTATTCCAATAATCTTGTGTGGACAGTGAAGAAGGTGGATAAAACCTGGTGGCTTACACTATATGAAGATTAGCAAAGTTGTCACATCAATCATTGCAGCCATTCCTGACATCAATGTGATAGACCAGAGAGCTTAGCCCCAAGCAAGGAGCATGAGATTGACAACTTTCTAATGCCTTTCTCCTCCATTCTAATGGCTTAGACTATTCAGAAACAGTTTGTCTTTTCCCAGAAAGGAGTGCAGTTATTCTTCCTCAGGACTAACTGAACTCTCCACATTTCCAGTCTAGTGGACAAAGACTTGAAAAGAGGTCCTGCTTCCTGAGGACACAGATGTCCATCACTGTGTTGACAGAATGACGCTGACCAAACCAGACTAGGCCAACGTGGCAAGGCCCTATACCAGACTGGGGCTCATATAATGGACAAGGTGTAGGAAATCAACCCGTAGAAAATCGAGGGTCTAGTCAGCTCAGTCAAGTTTTGGGCAATACACTAGATGACAGTTCAGGTAATTCTAATATTGTCTAGAATAGCTATTGACACTCAGCAATGAAGCTGGCACTGCCAGCAAGCATCAGTAGCAATGTGGGCTCCAAAAAAGTGACTAATGATGTAATCCCAAGCAGAGTGGGCAATACTATGGGCCAGCAATGGGTCGCATTACTGACATATTCATAAGCAATTTGCCATTCTATTCAGAAACTGCAACAGCAAATCTCTCTCTGCCTCCTGTGCTAGGACAGTGGTCTGTTCCCTGCAAGGATCTGGCTCCTGAGGTTCACTACTTTGTTTGGTTCATTGACAGCTTTATGATACCTCAAGAGAAATACATACAACACCTTCGGTGGCCATTAGTCCATCAGAACCATCATACACTCTCTGATGAGCTGAACAACCAGGCTGATTTAGATACTTCTCCCCCAAACTAAGAATGTAGCTTCTTCTACCCAACAGTGCTCTTCATGCCAATTTGAATACTGACTTCTGAAAAACCAGTATAGCATGATCTTGAAAAGACATGCCCTTGATAATCAGGGTCTACTGTCCACCTCCCAGAAACCATGTACAGAATGAATGGATGCCACTGTAAGAAAGGGGAAGGATCACTAGCCCATCGTTTTCTTGTATTCAGCCTCTAATTTACCTAGTAAGGTAAATAAACACATTTATTTGGATGAGAAAGTCCAAGAAAGAGAACTTAAAGCAACCAGAGCATCACTATTAACTCTTCTTTTCCCCTACCCCCAACCCCAGCTGGAGCAGTAGCAGCAGTAATAACACTAATCATCATGATGAGAATAATAGGTTTTCATTTGTATCATGCTCTTCCATGTACAAAACACTTCACATACATTATCAGACTTGTGAGATAAGTGGTGTAAACAATATTACAGCCATTTTTAAAGCTACAGAGGATGTGTTTGAGGTCATTCCACTGGCTTAAGTAAATGGGTAAATAACTCTCTTAAATGGAAGACACATGGCTTGGACACTCCTACCACTGCCTGTGTATTCAAAAATAATATCCCTACTGTTGTGTTTTGGCATGGAGTATCCGGTGAATTGTCACTATTCTCACTGTACATCAGTACATGCCTAGATAGATTCTGACGTACAAATAAATATTTCCCTAAAAAGGATGCCTAATCCATGGGTCCTTAATCTGTTTTGGGTCTTGGATCCATTATACAGTCTAGTGAAGACTATGGATCTCTTCTCCTCAAAATATTTAAATAATTGAAAGAAATGCTAGATTTCAATCTAGAGGTAAGTGAAAATAAATGAAGTTGTGTTGTTTTTTTCCCATCTAAATTCATATGCCTCCCTGAAATCTATCCATGGACTTTAAGTTAAAAACTTCTGGTCTAATCAAACATTTCATACACTTTCATTAGGGATATTGTTAAAACCATCAATCAAAGACTATAATAAAGACTGTTATACATATGTGTCACACAGAGAAAATTAAGCAGACATGTTTCTAGCCCATTAGGAATACACCAAATGATGTATTATTTCATATTTCCTATAAGAAAAACATGTTGAAGTTGAACATTATTATTAAAACAGATAATAATGTTCATTCTTTCTCCATCAGTTATTAAAGTGATTTTCCTAAAACACAAATCTGATCATGCCATCCCTCTACTCAATAAAATCCAGTTGCTTCCTACTGCCTCCAAGAGAAAATACAAAATGTTCTGTTTGGCATTTAGCTCTCTTACCTTTCCATTCCTCTTGTGTCTTATTCCCTAACATGTATTGTTTGACCCTGGCTTCTTGGCTGTTACATGAGTAAGACTCTCCATCTCTTGGCTCTAGGCATTTTCTCTGGCTGCCTCCAAGACTAGAATGCTCTCCCTCTTCCACTTCAACTACTGATCTCCCTGGCTTTCTTTCAATTCTGACCAAAACCTCATCTCCTACAGAAAGTCTTCCCCAATCCCTCTTTTTTTCCAGTATTTTCCCTTTGGAAATAATTTCTTATTTATTCTGTATCTAGACTGCTTTGCATATATTTGTTTTCATGCTGTCTACCCCATTATATTGTAAGGTCCTTGGAGACAGGGACACTTTTACTTCTTTTTGTATCCCAAGTGCCGAGCACATAGTGGGCATTTAATAAATGTTTACTGAATTGAAAACTTACCATGAGAGGCAACTGTTGAATGGTGGATAGAGAATTGGACTCAGAGTGAGAAAGATCTGGGTTCAAGTTCAGCCTCTGACGTGTATTTTCTAGGTGATCCTGGTTAAATCACTTAACTTCTCAGTGCCCCAGGCAACTCCCTAAAACTATATGTGACAAAACAGGTCCCATACACATTGGTAGAGGGACAGTCTCATCATCAGGTCCCTAAAACAACAAAATCCTAAGTTTGGTAATATTAATATGATTGTGCATTACTTTCTAAAAGTAATTGACAGACCCTACTGTATCCAGTGGATGATGGTGGTGGTGGTAGTGATGATGATGATGATGGCAATAATGAAGAAAGTGAGCCATGTCATTCAAAAAAACAATTAAGAGAATGGACATATTTATTCCAGAAAAGAGAAAATTTAGGGTATATAGGATATTTTAATATTTCCATGGTTTGTCCTCTAACCATGCAGACTGCAACCCATTCAGTGTAACACTTGTTCATGTTCTCCTATAAAACTACTACAGGGGGCATTAGGAAGCTATATACAGTTGAATCAGTGTTTTATCCTTGCTGAATATCCTTTCCCTGATAAATAAACCCTCATTTGTAAACTGTTACATGATTTATCAGTTGTGGTGGTGAATATCTGTAATCCCTGCTACTGGAGGAGGTTGAGGCTGGAGGACTGCTTGGCTTTGGGAGTTCTGAGCTGTAGTAGGTCCAAAGTCAACAGGGTACCATACTTACCAATATTATCAATCCCTGGGAATGGATTCTTACTGGATAAGGAGAGGCAAACTGGTCCGAGACAGAAAAACAGAGAAGGATAAAGCTTCCGTGCAATGAACATTGGGCTTAAGCCTGTGAATGACTGCTACTCTTCTAATCTGGGCGAGAGGACGACCCAGTTTCAAAATAAGTAAAGGGAGACTGAGTCTCAAAACAGCAGCAACAGTAACACTGTTAAACGAGCTATATGTTTTTGATTTTGTTCCAATCCCAAGCTGCTCTGAGACAGGCCTGGCCCATTACTGGGTTCATGCAATGCAGCATGTTTGACACTTTTCTCTATACCTTTTGCTATTGCTTAGTGTAACCAGAACAATGTAATTTGCAAAGAGGAACATCTGGAGCATCTCATCTACAAAGGACCTCTTTTCTATTTACACATTGTGCTGGCTATCTTCTGTGATGATGGCAGATACCTTTGGCAAGCATATACCTACATATCTTACACCTTCCTTGCCATTTATGAGAATAGCAACAACTACCGTCATTCATATAACACTTTTAACGTTTGCAATGTATTTTAATTATGCTATCATGTTTGACCTTCAAAACAGTACAGTGAGGTAGGTTCTCTTATTTATATGCACTTAAAAATGAAGACACTGAGTTTCAGTGAGGTTAAATAATTTAATGTGGTTGCTCAGCTGCTGTCAGTGGAAGGATCTGAACTTGACTATTTCTTGACTAAGTCCAAAGAGCTTGTCTCTATGCTAAATTGCCTCTCTTGAAATGAAAACTAAGAGAAAAAAAAAGCATGGGATGTTTTCTTCTACAATTTTCAATCGTGTGGCTCTAAAGATACAGGTATGCTTTAAATATCAGTTGTGAAGGCCTGTCTATCCTCTTCTAATATTTTTATGAAGAATTCCCTCAATATAAATGTAGATTATTCTCATAAAAATTTCATAGAAATGGGAAAGTAGGTATACACCTTGTTAGTTATTGATATTTTCTCTATTAAGTTTTTCTTACATAATAACAGTACCTATATTTTCCAAACATTTGACATTCTTTTCCCCATATCTTGAGAATTCATCCCTCAGTATCCACAAAATTGTTTTGTCTTGACATGTATTAGGAGTCCAGTAGAACTATTTTTCCTGTCTTTGTCTTCATTAGTACCATTTCTACTTCCTTATACGTCAGTCACTCTGGGCTGACTCTCTGGTGACTAGAGATAGTTTTAATTATTAAGACATTCTAACATCAAGTCAAAACTTGCCTTCCCATGATTTCCACATATTGACACTAAAACAGAATTCCTTGATATAAACCACAATGAGTCTAGTCCCTCTTTTACATGAAAATTCTTCAAAAACTCTAAGATAATGTTTAGTATTATGCCTCCCCCAAGTCCTTCTCAAGGCTAAACATCCTCAATTCCTTACAATGAAACTTGTTTAAAGTCTTCCTACCATTTTGTCATCTTCCTCTGAATGTGAAGTTGCCAACATCTCTCCATCTGTGAAACTCAGAACTGCATAGAGCACTGTTAATATGCTCCAAACAGAGCAGAGTAGGACAAGCACTGTCACTTTCTTTGAAAAGAAGCAGTGAGACATTGAATTATTTTTTCACATTTGATGTGATTTATCTGGAAAGGCAGAATTTAATTTTAAAATGTCTTGAGCCTATGTCCACTATATTCCTTAAAATGCTATTTTGATTTAAGACCACACTGTCCTATTCTAATTATTTTCCAGGCTATTCATTATTGGGTAGATATTTATTTGTCTGTTGTTTGTAAAGTGTATATGACATTATTTTGTATCCTGAACTATGGAATGGATTGGGGGCAGTGACCATTCTTCTCAACTGGGGACCATATTGTAAAAAGGACATTTGGCAAGTTGAAGCATAACCAGAGGGTGGTCATATTGTTTGGGGGAAATAAGAGAATATGCAAAATGGTTGAAAGCAATGGGAAAAAGAGAAGATGTGGAAGGAAAATTCTGACTGTCTTCAAATATTTGAATGATAATAGTTTCTATAATAAGTATTTATACATAAATAATAATTTTACATATATACATAAATGATAAATACATATAAATAAATACGATAAGTATTTATTAAGGGCCTACCTATTATGTACCAAGCAGTGGATAGTCATCATTAGATTTCTTCCATGTGAATGTCCAGTTAGAGGTTTCTAGTATTCCCTCCCCCCACTTTCACTTTTCTACTTATTCTCTGTCCACTTACCGTTACATCTGTAATTTGTAAAATCCCTAATCCCAGGGATCCTCAGGAATATGAGTCTACTCGAAGCATCCTTTCTTCCTAGGAGTCTGTGGGTCAAAATTTGGTAGATCTAAGAAACATTTTTATTGCATTATCTTCACCAAAAGGAGCAGAATAGGCTGAAAAAAAAAATATCCTCCACCACACTTTTTCCTCTTCTCACAGATTTGCAACTTATCATTTTTAAATGAAAGAAGTTCATATCATTTGATAAAGTAGGGGGGAAAAAACCCTTTAACTTACTAAGTTACTACAAAAGATTTGAGAATTTTTCAACACTATAAATTATCACTAACAAAACTTCTTCAAAAATGAACCCAAGAGAAACAATAGTTTCTCTTAAGGCAAGGGGGAAAAATATTCCTGACATGACTGTTTAAAATACCACAACAAATATTTGAGGCATTCATGAGAACAAGCTTTGAAAGCCTGACTGAAGAAAAGACATATTATTTTCCAGCGCCCACATAACTGTAATTGCTCTCTGGTCAATGTTTGGCGTCTACATAGTCAATCCCAGTCTTCACATGCTTTAGCTAAGTCCTCTGACTTAAGCAGTAATCATTTTTCTAAAAATCACAGAATTTCACAGTTGGAAGGGGCCTCAGAGACCATCTAGTTCAAATTATGCCTGAAAAGGAAATTCTTCTACAATATTCCTGATAAATGGTAATGCAACCCTTCCAAGGAGAATCCAATGGAAGGGAACCCACTACCTGCTGGGGCAGCTTATTTCACTTTTGGATACTCTAATTCTTAGAAACTTTTTTCATTTATTAAAAGCCTAAATTTGCTTCTTTATAACTTATATGAATGGCAGATAGTTCTTCCTTCTGGGGTCAAGGAAGACAAGTCTAATCCTTTTTCCGTAGGAGAGCCCTTCAAATACTTTAAGATCGTTATCAATGCTCCCTCATCTTTCTTCTTCCAGTTTCTTTCACCAATCCTCATATGGCAACATTGGGCCCACTATTTTATTTATGGTTTATAATCTTGCCTGTCTATCATTGCTTCCTAAATCATTTCTTCCTAAATGAATTGCTATTGCACTTTTTCTGGCCCCTGTTTCAAAATTTCCACTATCTCCTCTTTCACTCTTGTCTGAGATGAAGAGATGGCCTTTCTCCTTATGATGGCAACCTCTCTTTGTGCCCTTGATGCCATCCCCTCCTGATTTCTCTAATGAATTGTCCCCACTATCATCCCCTCTCTTTCTCTTATATTCAACGTCTTCTGACTCCTTCCTTGTTGCCTTCAAATATTCTTTCTGTCTCTCCCATTCTTAAAAAACCCCATTAAGTCATCCAACCTTCCTTCCAACTCTCATCTCTCTCCTCTCCTTTGTAGTTCAATTCCTTGAAAAATCATCTACACTCCTGTCCTTACTTCTTTTCCTCTCCTTCTCCTAACTCTTTGCAATCTGGCTTCTAACCTGATCATTCAACTGAAACCTCCCTCTCCAAAGTTACCAATCATCTCTTATTTGTAAAATCTGATGGTCTTTTCTCAGTCTTGCTCTTCCTTGACCTCTCTGCAGCATTTGACGTTGTCAATCACTTTCTCTTCCTAAATACTTTCTCCTCTCTAGGTTTTCACGGTCTTCTTCTCCTGGTCTTCCTCCTATCTGACTTCTCTTCAGTCCTTTACTGGGTCTTCATCCATGTTGTACTCTCTCTCTCTCTCTCCTGGGCCTCCCTTTTCTTTTTACTGCGCTCATTTGGCAATCGTATTCTCTCTCCTATGTTCATGCATAAATTTTCTCATAGAAATTATCTTCTTTCTGCAAATGATTCCCAGAATCTATATATCCAGCTGATCTATAATCTCGCAACTTAGCTTCAGTCACTTATTGCCAACTACCTCAGACATCTTAATCTATATATCCTGTGGATAATTCAGACTCAACATATATAAAACAAAACTCATTATCTCCCTCCTCCCCACCAGAACCTTCCTAGTAAAGGGCACCAACATCTTCCCAGTTACCCAGGCTTACAACTTCATTGTCACTCTTGATTCTTTATTCTCACTCCTATGTCTAATTTGCTGCCACATCTTGTTATTTCTACCTTTAAAATGCCTTCTTATGCGTCCCCTTCTCTCCACTCACTCAGCCAAAGCCCTCATTATCTCCTCTTGCCTGGACTGTTGTAGGAGCCTTCCAGCTGATCTCCCTACCTCAAGTCTCTTCCTCACTCCAATCCATCCTCCAATCAACAGTCAATACGATTTTTCTCAGATACAGGTCTTAACCACATCATTCTCGTCAGTGAAATCTTGTGGCTCCCTTTTACCTCCAGGATCAGTTATGAAGTTCTCTGTTTGGCATTTCAAGGTCTTCATAACCCAGCCACTTTCCAGCCTTCATATATCTTACTCTCCTCCATATAATTAACCCACTTGCAGTTCCTGAAGCATGATACTTTACCTTCCATCTCCTTTCCTTTGAACTAGCTCAGCACTGTGACTAGAAAGTTGTGCCCCTTCCCCTCTACCTCTTCATTGCCCTGGCTTCTTTCAATATTCAGCTCTAAACCCACTTTCTGCAAGGATCCTTGCCAAGGCCTTTCCAGCTGCTAATGCCAAACTCTTTCATATTATATCATCAGCCTTGTATATATATCTTGTACGTAGACATGCTGTCTCCCCTACTAGAATGCATGTTCATTGAGAGAAGGGACTAATTTTTGCCTTTGTGTCCCCAGAACTTGGCATATAGTATGCACTTTAAAAAAGCTTGTTGACTGACTGACTCTTTATCAAGATTGCCATCTTTTGGACATTCTCCATCTCATCAACGTCCTCCCAAAATATGGCACCCAGAACTGAAGAAAATGCTGAAGATGTGATCTGACAAGTGCGGAGTAAGCAGGACTTTCACCCTCTTTTAATTTAAATATATTCTGTTTGCTTTAGTGGTGTCCCTCTCAAAGATTTTTACTTATTTTTTTCCTTCTGCACTCGAACTGTATTAATAAATGTATTTTTTAGTGCACATATTGTGAAGGAGCGGAGAGAGTGGTTTACATCTTTATCAAGCAGGGTGCAGAGTGTTTCACGGAACTCAATTTTAATAATGGAATGCATCATTTAATTATATTTTGTTGTTCTGCTGTCCTAATCACCCCATAACATTTCCAAATGATCAAGTAAGGAATCCAAAGAAACCAGTTACAGAACTGGAAATGAAAGGTAGTGAGCAATAGTTAAAGTTTCAATTTTCCTTTAAAATGGCTAGCCACAACTTGGATGATCACACATGGCAATACTTTTGTGTTTTCACTGTATGTCAACAGAATAGTACCACATTTATCCTTTCTGGGAGACAGCTTGATTGACATCCATCCCAAAAGAAGTGTGATTTGAGATCATTGCTTGTAAAAGATTGTCAGAATCTCCTCCTTGGAGCAAGAGTAGACATGAAAATGACTTTTGGAGCTGATACACCAGGCATTATTAACAACAACATAAATATAGACATTAAATGAAAATCTTCTCATATTTCAGGAGGACCCTCCCTGGGTTGGGAACACATAGTTCTCCTTGCCTTAAAGGTTTGAGTGTCTATGACAGAGCAAGAAAATGTGTGCATATGTACACATACATATGTACTCATGCATTATACACACATATATGTATGATATATGCACATGTATATTATACACATAAAATATACACATATATGTATGTATATATACATGTATGTACACCTACACACAAACACACACACTCATTGTTAGAGGTGAGCAGCCTTTCTCCATCACCACTGAAAGAAACAGGAAGGATTTAGAGAAAGAAATTTAAGTCATACAAGAATTTTCTGACAAAATTTTAAAACACTGGTACAGATTCCTGTTGCTAGCTGTATCATTACCTTCTTTGGGAAATGTTTTAAAAGTATAGATTCTCATCTTCTTGGGATAATTTAAATAGAGTTTTGTTTAATCATCAGAAATCATCACGGGGAAATTTCTCAAAATCATTTTCCTTCCCCATAACTGTTGGATCAAAAGAGAGACACAGTCCCTGCTGTCAAGGAGCTGTCTCATTCTGTGTCATACATCAATATCTCTTTCTAAGGAGGTAGGTAGTCTGCTAGAATAACAGCTGGTCATTGCATTGAATGGAATTAAAAATTTTTTTTGAATGTTGTCATTGTATAAATTGTCTTCCTGGTTCTGCCCACTTCACTCTATATCATTTATACACTTCTCTTTAGGTTTCTCTCAAACTGTCCTTTTCATCTTTTTGCAGCTCAATTGTATTTATAATCATATATCATAATTTTGTTCAGCTATTACTCAGTTGATAGGCATCCCCTTAATTTCTAGCTCTTTGCCATTACATGTATGTGTGTGTGTGTGTGTGTGTGTGTGTGTGTGTGTGTGTGTGTGTGTGTATAAATAGGATCTTCTCAGTGGTGTGCTGGTAAATATTTAATAACTGGCTCTCTGAGGGGGAAAGTGTCCACAACACATTTTTTCAGTTTATCTGCATTTTTAACATATGATCCACTCCTTTCTTAAGTCCAAACAATCAACAATGATTCAGGAGTTCTCAACATCAAGCCCTGATTTTGTAGTGTTTGTGGATTTCTGAGGAGTAAACACTCACCCTGGAAACTTAACAATGGTCTTTCTTAAGCCAGCCTGAGCTGACTCCAGCATACCTCTGGTTCATTTTTTCCCTTTGATCTTTTTGGGGTATAGAACTAGGATTGGTATCCCTGGATCAAAGGGAATATATGGTTTATGATACCAAATTACTTTCCAGAATGACTAGACCAATTCACAGCTTTACTATCATTGCATTACTATATCTGTCTTCTTGCAGTCTTGCTAAATTTTCATTTTTTGGTCAACTTGCGAATTTAAGGAATATGAAATGGAACTTCAGAGTTCTTTTCTCTGTTTATTAGTGATCTGGATAATTTTTATACAGCTATTGAAAACTTGGATTTTCTTTTGAAAACTGCCTGTTTATATCATTTGACTACTCATAATTGATGTGAAAAATGACTCTTTTGCTTATAGTTGAATCAGTAAGGATCTCATATTCTAACAGGGATAGGGAAATAGCCTGTGATTTCATTGATGTTGGGAACTCCTGAATGAGAAAACTCCCTTCGCCTACACAATGTAGCACCTTTTTTGTGGGCGAGGGGTACCCAACTTCTTAGAGTTTCTTAGGGAACTGAGACTTTAAGTGACTTGCCCAGTCACACAGGCAGGACAGGAAACCAAGACTCCAAGACTAGTTCTCTAATCACTATACCAAGGTGCTTCTTTAAAAGGAGGGCATAGGGACTGGATCTTTGATTTCATTTGTACAGGAATCTCCCAAGCAAACTTCCTCTACTAATGCAATTTGGCATCTTCTTGAAGTGTTAGAGTTGCCTGGAGCAATAAGGTGTTAAGTGGCATAAACCTAATATAAATCAGAAGTGAGATTTAAGGATGGCTACCAATGCACTAAGCTATGCTGTGTTTCAAATGTGAACTATAAGAAAAAAATAATTTTTTTATCCCTCTTGCAAAATATTCTTGGTTCCTAGATATATGGGTAATGTTGTGTAGCTATAAAGAAATCTTAAGAGCATTGTAAACTTCTACTAAACTACAAAATCAGTCTTTCAATATCATTGTATTGCTACATTGGATAGGAGAGAATATCCATTGCCAAAAGAAAATCAATACAATTGCCATGGACTGTATTCTTTATTTTTATTGAAATCCCCTCTTTGCTCTTCATTTCCTTAAAATCCATCCTAATTTTCTTTCAGGCCTGTGGACTCATGTTGATTTGTATTACTATTAAAAAGGATATGAGGACTTAACTCTTAGGGGTGGTTGATTATATACTAACACTATCTTTAAGTGTTAGGTTTTTCTCTTCCCAAATCTGTTACTGAGTCATTCACTACTATGTTCACATTTCCTTTTTTTGCCCACTTTATTAACATTATCATAAGCAATTTTTTCTTCTGGCTTACATTGGATATGGTATATCCCTAGCTCTTTTAAAATGTTCTCTGCCTTTTGTAAAATATTTCACAATACTTCATGGGAAACGGGACTTATAAAGAGAAGTTGTAACTGCAGCAAAACAAAAAATACTGCTGATATGTTGTCATAGAGATACTCAAATAATGAACCATATATAGGATACTTTGGGGAAAATTTTAATAATTGTTTATTTTTGAAACCATGGGATTTCACAATGGCATAGTTTTACCACAGATAAGACTATCTATTTGAGAGTGATGGTTTTTATTCTCTAAAACAATCTGTTTCAAAATGAAAATAAAGTATCTCTAGTTTAAAAAAAAAGATGATTACTTTTAATGATGATAACAGCAGCTCCCATTTTTAGACATTTAGGTCAGAGTGTAAAACTTACATGAATCTCTGGTGGAAATAAACTAAAAACTATTTACAATAGGAGACACTCTTACTTGTGCCCAAGCCTTTGTATGCTTTGACTGACATCACACATCTCTCAGGTATTTTCCTGAGAGTATTTTGATATAGATAAAGAACCAAAGAATGCCACAGAGGAGGCTTTAACTGATCCAGCACAATTTTGAATTGTTCTCCTAAAGACTTAGAGAATTTTAGGATCCTAGAGTGACATTGGTTGAAATATTTTTTTTCATTTACAATGTAAATTGTAAATTTTACATTACAATTTTTTTCTCAACTACATGTAAGCAAAAATTTTAATATTTAAAAAAATTTTGAGCTCCATATTTTTTCCCTCTCTCCCTCCTCTCTTTCTTGAAAAGGCAAGTCCAGTCATGCAAAGCATTTCCATATTAGCCATGTTGCAAAAGAAAATATAGGCCAAAAATAAAAAAATCCAAACCAAGAAAGTAAAAAAAAAGTGTGCTTCAATCTGCCATTCAGACTCCATCAACTCTTGGAGCTGGATAGTATTTTTCATTATAAGTCTTTAGGAATTGTCTTGGATCATTGCATTGCTAAGAAGAGCTAAGTCATTCATAGTTGATCATTCTACAATATTACTGTTACTTTGTATCATGTCCTCCTAGTCCCACTCATTTCACTTTTCATCAGTTCATGTTCGTCTGTCTTCCCAGGTTTTTCTGAAAGCATCCTGCTTGTTATTTCTTATAGCACAATAATATTCCATCACAATCATACACCACAATTTACTTAGCCATTCCCCATCTGATGAGCATCCCCTCAATTTCTAATTCTTTGCCACCACAAAAAGAGCTTGCTTTGTTGAAAATTCAGTAGAAAATAAAAGAAGTGAATGGTGATTGAGTTGGAGATCACATGACATACCAGTAAGAATGATAAAATAAAACAATATTTTTCTGTTTCATCTTTTTCTTTTATCTAAACTCACTAGATAGCTATAGCAAATAAATAATTTCTAGGCATATTAGCAAGTACATGAGATTAAAAAATGAATGGCAGCTAGATAGTACAATAGAGCACTGGCCTTTGAGTCATTTTTATTATGTTATAGATGCAGTGTGGCGTAGTAACTGGACATAGTAACTAGCCTTGGAGCTTGAATGATCTCATTTTTAGTCTCACCTTTGGCACATATTGTCTGTCTGACCCTGGGCAAGTCATGTAACTTTTAAGTGCCAGGCAAATCTCTAAGATTAAGTTGCTGATCTGCATTGATAAAAGGAGTTTTTCTCATCTGTGAGTTCCCTATACAAATGCAATCACAGGTTCAGTTCCTCTCCTTGTAACTTCTTTTATGGATCTTACATAGTCACAGATTCAACTAGATGGCACAGTGGATAGGGCACTTGGACTGGAGTCAGGAAGACCTGAGTTCAAATTCAGCTTTAGACACTTACTAGCTATATGACTACGGGCAAGTCACTTAATCCTGTTTGCTTCAGTTTCCTCATCTGTAAAATGAACCTGAGAAGGAAACAGCAAACTACTCTAGTCTTTTTGGCAAGAAAATCCCACATGAGGTCACAGAGAGTCGAACAACTCAACAACAAAGTCTAAAATGAGAAAAATTGCTTTATTATATTTTTGTATAACAAGACAAAGTTCCTGGAGGGTACCTTAAAATTTTTCTTTTTTGGAAAGCATACTAGGCATGCCCAGGGAAACACTCAGATGAGTTTAGCGAGTCTCTCTCCCCTCTACTGTTTCTTGAACAACATGTGAATGAATTCTCACGAATCTCTGTGTTCATTGGTTCACAGATATACCTTTGTTACGTAGCATCAGTAAGGATTACTTAGTTGATAGTACATTAATAATAATGTTTATACATTTGAACTGGACCTCAAGATTGACTTTTAAAAGAAAATAAGGAACACTGACATAGAAAAGCATTGAGGCATAAAAGAAACAGATGCAGACTCTAAGATGCCAGATGTCACATAAACCCAGAGAGAGGTCTGCACATACATGAGGTCTCCACAGGAAACCATATGGGCTGAGAAACAAGTGCCAGATGGAGATGTGAGAAAGACAGAGGAAAATGATTTGGAGACTGAATGTGAGAAGGTGGGGGAGGAAACAGATATGCTTAGCCTTACTTGAATATGGACAGAGGCTCACCGGCCACACCATCTGCAGGGCCCCAAGGAGGAAGAAAAACTGTCACAGCTGAAAACCAAATGCAATTCAGAGTAATTCAGATGAAGCTCTTTGTTGATTCTGTGGATCGTGTGGACTGCATAAATCCAGAGAAAAAGGCGACCTATCAGAGGGTATGCATTGCTTGATGCTCTCCAGAAAAGGGATAAGAGTGAAAATCTTGTAGCTAGGATACATACAATTAATTCCTCCCTCCTTCCCTCCCACACTCTCTCTCTCTCTCTCCCCTTTCTCCTTCTCTCCACAAACATTTTTAGAGAGAGCAATCCCAAAGGTCAATCTAGTTTAAAGTGGTGGAGAAAATGTTAATAAGGCAGATTAAACGCAAAAGCATGTTGTGCTTTTGAGAGCTGGTTGTTAAACATTTACCTTGGTTCTGGCCCTTGAAACTTTGGACCGGATTGACCTTTGGGGATGGTCTTCACAATGTTTATTGTTTGTTTTGTCCCCTCCTAGTGATTTCCCCTACTTTCCTCACAGTCTTGAAAATAGTGCTCTGCCCAAAATATATAAAAAAAATAACTGTGGATTAACTGGGTTAAAAAAAAATGAATCCTAATCCAACTCCATAAATCCTGCACTGGTTACTATTTTTTGAAAGGCCAGCCGATACCCTGGGAGTTAAAGGACAATAAAGCATAGAGTTCAGGAATGGAAAGCATCTTTAGAAATCATCTTGTCCGAATGATCCCACGAAATTTTTATACCATACTATCCTGAATGCCATCCTATATCAAACTACATTATGCCACCATGAAGTACCTTACTCCCTTCTATGCCTCATTTAAATTTGAGAGGATTAGATTAGATGATGTCTAACCAGCTGTAAATTCCACAGTACTAGGAAATATGGCACCCAAAATGTTAAAGGCCTAATTTTGGATAAAGGAACAACAAATCATATAACTCTCATAACTAGTCACTATGAAACTCTTTTCTAGTGTTTGATTTTTAAAAAGACATATGGTAGTCTATTGACATGTTTAACTTAAAGAAAGCAATATTTAAAATCAATTATAATTTTAGCCTGTGTTTTCTTTCTTTCTTTCAAGGTTTTGAATTGCTCATTGCCTCTTGTGTTTAACAAGGAATTTTTCATTTCCCTGGTGATTTTGTGGGGTTTTTGTTTTTATTTTATTTTGTTTTTAGCTGAGGAAAATGGTTATATATTATTATGGCCTGAGGCCTGTAGACAGAAGCTACTTGTGGATCTTGGCCCTGGGAATATAGAAATTTTGTGCTCTTCTGTGTTAAATCCCATTTTTCAAGAGTTTATAAAATTTGCTGTCAAAATATGCTTGTGGCTTTAGATTTGGCAGTCAGAGATTTAATGAAAGAAAATATATTTAATAATACCCAGAATTTTTTTTAAAAGTCATGTTATTCTAAAGAATAGGGCAGCAAGACCATGGTTATTATTGACACCTTTTGAATATATTTTGTCAAAACTAACTTTCATTTTCAAATTTGTTTTCAAAAATCCATTCGAGACTACAGAATCTGGGTTAGAACTAGGCAGGTTCAATTGATCATAAAAAAATAAAGAACAAATTTTACATCCCAAAGATTTGTGATGTTGACCTAATATGTTTGAGGTCTTGATATTGACAAAGCAAAGACTTAACAGGATTTAGAAATGCACGGCACCTTAGAGATCACTAAGCACAACTTCCTCATTTTACATGTTAACTAACTGAAGTCCAGAAATACTGATTTGTTTAACGTCACCATGTAGGAAAGTGACAGATCCAGGATTTGAACCTGGATTCTCTGAGTCCAAATCCAGTGCTTTCTTCATTACACAATTACATAAACTCTCTACAGCTGTCCATTCCACATTGTGACTTTCCCCATCACGGTCTCAATATATTGCGAGTTGGCATAAGAAATGAAATAGGAATTTCAGGGGAGTTTTGGAAGCCACAGGCAACATGTGAAGTTCAGGAGACAACACAGAAAAGTTTAGAAACTAAGAAATGCATAAAATACAAGGATGGTATTGTATATCAACCAAAAATTTACAATAAGGTACTGTAAACACCCCATAAAGGTAAAAGAAAAAAATTCATACTTCACTGTATGAAGGGAGGGCTGAAAAATTTTATGTGGATTTCCTAGATCATGGGGGCATTCCATTCTTGAACTATGTGATGTGGAAGGGATAATAACAGTTCATACACACACACACACACACACACACACACACACACGTCTCTAGTCATTGCAGTCTTGGATTTTAATTTTTATGTGAGTCTCATGTGTCTATTTGTTCTTTGTTAGTTCTATTAATTGAACAAGAATATACAGAATGCCTACTCTAACCCATGGAACTGAAGCCATGGATTTTAATGAACTGGGTTCAACCTTAGGGATAGGTCTCACAGTCATATTCTTATTATCTTGCCTCCTGTCTCATCAGTATGTTTCCAGAGACTTCCAGCACACAATGCTCCCAATCTCTGCTCATTCTTCTATAAGAAAGCATACTTTTGTGAGTGATGGTAAAATTGAAGGTATGACCATCTTTGGTGGCTGAGGTGCGGTGGTGGAGTAGGTCACAGGAAAGTTGAAGGACTGGTTGAGGTATTTGAGGGACTGTCAAGATATATCTTGAAGTCCCCTGTGAGGACAGGAGTTAAAGAAGAGAGAAAAACTGTGAACTGAGCATTGAATTTATTGAGGAAGGAAGGGGAGCAACCTGGAGGTCTCTAGGCAGCAGCTATCAGGACTTTGATTAGAGATGGATTATATTCATCTTTCGTTGCTGAAGAAGACCATGCCATCAGAGAAATGATGATATGACTTGCACTTGACTTTGTTTTGAGTGAGAGAGGGCTGTGCAGGTCACCAGCCTCACTTCTCCTCCAGAGCCATCTGAATCCAGTGAGCAGATATTCATCAGGATGACTGGAGATGACCCAGGATACACTGGGAGATCTTGGGCCCTTTAGGCCAACATCTTTGCAGGTACTCACTTAGAGTGAGGCAATGCCCATTGATTTAATAGGACTGCTTAAGAAGTAGCCAGGGCACGGCCCCTTTAATGAGGCCAAGAAAAAGAAAGACATTGGGCTTGGAGGGAAACAGCAACAGTTACTGTTGATAATCACTCTCAGGCCAGGAGGGTCTTGGGAAAGGAAAAGACAGGACAGGACAAGAAAAGTAAAACCCAAGTCAAATGGGCATCTTTTGGCCATCCAAATTTACCTCCTTTGGAGAGAAGAAGGAAGGGGAGGGGGAGACAGACAGAAGAGGAGGAGATGAGTTACCCAGCTAGTTAGATCCCCATTCAGCCAGCTGTGTCTACTCACAGGATTGTGTTTGATTAGAGATGGATTACATAAACTTCTGAGTTATAGAGGTAGGAGGAGAACTTAGAAGTGACATTGGAGAGCAAAACATCTTCCAGCTCTCCATCTTTGACCAGTGTGCTCAGGAAGTGTGGCTGCTACTGGACAGGGTGGTCAGGGAGACTGTGTCATCAGAAGTGAACCAGGTTTCAGTAATAGTTAATAGAAAAAGGAGGAGAGGAAAATATTTAGGATAATGGGAATTTTGTTGTTCATAGAAAAGGTATTCCCCAGGGCATAGTGGGAGGGATGAATGGGACTCAGGGACATATCATTTCCTGCCTCCCACTGGTCCATAATACTGCTTGTCTTATTCCTGACAATGTTGCCTAAGACAACTATATCCTTGAAGTTTTAAATATGGCATTTAGAACGTCTGGTTAGAGACTGTCCATTTAATAATATCTGGACTTTTAAGGAAAGACATGCCATTTTAAAGACTTGGGTGATCACATTTATTGCCACTTCTTTTTTTAAAACTAATTAATTAATTAGATTATTTTATTCGTTTTCAGTATTCTACAATCACTTCCATATATCTTAGATTTTTCCCCTTTCTCCCTCACCTTCCCCCACTCCCCCAACTATCTCCCTGAGATGGCATACAATCTTATATGGACACATATGTTCCTATTAAATACATTTTCACTTTAGTCATATTGCATAGCAGAGTTAACATGAATGGGGGAAACCATAAAACAAAATAAAACATAATACAAAAAACATGGTCCATTTCAATCTACAATCCAATTTCATGGTTCTTTCTCTGGATGTGGAAGGCATTTTGCCTCGAGTCCATTGGGAATTTTTTAAGTCCTTGCATTGTAATGAAGAACTAAGTCTACCAGAAAAATTCCTCACACACTGTGGTTGTTGCTGCACACAGTTCTCCTGGTTCTGCTCCTTTCACTCAGTATCAGTTCATATAAGACTTTCCAGGCCTCTCTGACGTCTTCCTGTTCATCATTTCTTTATTGCCGGTTCTTGAAATGTCTACTTAAATAGGCTTCCTGATGTCTCCCAGGACATAGTAGTCACTTTGGCAGCAGTTAATGTCTATGCCCTGACTTAGTGGCTGTTCTGGGCTGGACCAGCTTATTTTGTATTGGAACAAATAAGACTCTTGTAGGTCTTTTAGAAGTTAACAAAAAAGAGATTTACTTAGCCATAGTAGGAGACAGATATTGGAGATGATTAAGAAGTTCCTGTGCTGGAGCGGACAATGTTTTCCACCAGCAAAGCATCAGAGATTCCCATTTTTGTACTTAGGCAATAGAGGAGTAACATCAACAATCTATACTTAGTCCCTTGATCCAACTTTTTAAGGAAAAACTAGCCTAACTTTCATGGGGGGGGGGGATGGTGGAAATGGGATGGGGTTAGATATTGTTCCTGCTACTGGGGACCAATAGCTCATCCCCTGATTTCATTAACAGACCTCTCCCCTCCACTGGGACTCTGGCTGGACTCATTCATTTATCAATACTTCTCCCCTCCCTTTTGATTCTCCTGGTGATGATTCTGAACTTCTGCCTGCTGAAGAATAAGCTCCCCTTCTCCATCCCGGCTGTTTGCTCTCTCATTCCCAATGACCTCAACCTGCCCTGTATTTCAGATCTGCCTGTTCCTTTCATTATGCCCTCTGGAACTTCTGCTCTGCCATCTATGAACTTCCCTTCATGTTAAACCTCTTCCTCTCTAACCCTTCCATTTTCAGGCACTCACTGAGACCTAGCTTCCTCTGGATGTCCCTGGCAATCCTGACCATCCTTTGTGGTTTTGATTACCTTTCACAAACAAGGTAATCAAGCATTCACAAACAATGCTTTACTTTTAGTTTTCAACATTTGCTTTTATAAGATTTGGAGTTTTATGTTTTTCCCCTTCCCTCTACTTCCCCATCCCAAGACAGCATGCAATCTGATACAGGCTATTTATCATGATTATATTAAACATATTTCCATATTAGTATGTTGTGAAAGAAGAATCAGAACAAAAGGGAAAAACCAGGAGAAAGAAAAAACAAAAAACAAGAAAAGAAAAAAAGAGAAAAGAGTATGCTTTGATCAGCATTCATACTCCATGTTTCTTTCTCTGGATGTGGATAGCATTTTCCATCATGAATCTTTTAGAGTTGTCTTAGATCATTGCATTGCTCAGAACATCTAAGTGTAACAAAGCTGGTCATCGTACTATGTTGCTGTTACTGTGCACAATATTTTTTCTGGTTCTGCTCATTTCACTCAGCATCAGTTCATGCAAGTTTTTCCAGGTTTTTCTGAAAACCACCTGCTTACTATTTCTTATGGAATAAAAGTATTCCATTACATTCATATACTACAACTTATTCAACCATTCCCCAATGGATGGGGGTCCCCTCAATTTCCACTTCTTTGCCACCACAAAAAGAGCTGCTCTAAATATTTTTGTACATGTGAGTCCTTTACCCTTGTTTATGATCTCTTTGGGATCTGAACCCAGTATTGGTATTGTTGGATCAAAGGGTATGCAGTTTTTGGTTGCACTTTCTCTCATAACACCCAACTTTTTAGTATGGAGAGAGAATTGAAATACTCCTTGCTCTCAATGATCATTTCAAGACTCTCCAGTTCCATTGTTCAGTAACCCCTCCTCTTTTGTGTCCAAAGCTATCTAAATATATCACATAATACCTGTTGCTGAAGGCTTTTATCTACTCCCTCCCTGCCAGGACATTCTCCTTCTCTTCTCATTGATTAGTTTTCCTTTCCATCCCAACTCCTTCTTTCATTACAGTTGGACCTGGATTCAGAAAGACCTAAGTTCAAATCTGGTCTCAGACACTTACTGACTATGTGGCCTTGGGCAAGTCATTTAATCATCCCATCTATTCAACTTCCTTCCTGGATCCCTTTTTCTACTCTTCCTCAGTTAAATATGGGTATGCTCCTACACCTGATCTTGGCATCAAGTGCTTAACACAGTGCCTTGCAGTGGTGCTTCAGAATAGTTTGTTCAATTAAATAAAAATTAAGGATCTTGGGTTAAGGTTACCTACACCATCATTTAATGAAAAAATTACATCTTGAGAGTATGGGCTGCCATTATTAACAACTTCCCATTCACTACAAATTGCTAGCAAACCAGAAAAGCTTAATTCTAGAAAACATTATATAATTGCTTTTTGTTTTTATCTTCAGTGCTTAGGACGGTGCCTGGTTCACAGTAAGCATGAAGTAGACACTTTTTGGTTGGTTGATTGAATTGTATATGAAGGCAAAGTAGCCACCATGGCCATCCATTTATATATTCTCTCTTTCTTTCTCTCTTGCATTCTGCATTATTTCTCACTCCTACTGTTCCCTCTCCCTGTTGGACACTTTGAAAACAAAAAACCAAAACCATCATAACAAATATGCATAGTTTATCAAAACAAATTCACGCAGGTACCATGTCATATACATGCCCTCTCTGGCAGGAGGTGGATGGTATATTTCTTCAGTCCTCTGGACTTGTGTTTTATAATGAGCTATTCAGTTATCTTGGACCTACTACTTTTGATTATGTTGATATTAACATCAAGGGTCTACATAGAGGGTACCAGTGAAAGTACTTGGCTACAGACTCCTTGTGAAGAAATAAAGTGCTGGGGAAAGTATTCAGAAAGGAGGGAAAGGAAGTTTCCTGCATTTTGTGAGCCACCTGAAAGGGTATATAACCTTTTCAGATTCTAAAAAAGGTCATTGAAAAAGGAGGCGCTCAAATTACTCTTTATTTCTGGTCATGACTTCCTAAATAAGTTGAGACATATTGTAGAGAAGGGCTAAAATTGATGAGGGGATTTGTGGTAGGTGGAACATGTACTAGAAACTGATCCTTTGCAACACAGATGTACTAATACTGTGGGATGAGCTGTCATTAAAACAGTAAAGCTGGGCCAGGGGAAAGGTGGTACAAAATAGACAATACTGTTCTTCTCCACCGCCTCCTCCATTTTTTTATTTATATAATTTAAAAAATTTTGAGTTCCAAATTTTCTCTCTCCTCCCCCTCCTTCCCTTACCCATTTAGAAACTGAGTGATATTATATCAATTATACATGCACTATCATGCAAAATATATTTCCATATTAGTCATGTTGCAAAAAAAAAGCAAGAAAAACTTAAAAAGTGAAAAAATGTATACTTCAATATGCACTTAGAATTCATCAATTTGCTCTCTGGAGGTAGATAGTAGAAGTCATCATTTCTCTGTCTGTAGGTGGATAGTATTTTTCACCCTCATTTTTTCCACATTTAGACAATATTATTTTGAGGACATTTTATTCTCTTGCATAGAAGGAAGGTTTTTCTGGCTAAAACATACCATAAACATGAGAAAGGCAAGAAAAAGATGCCAAGAAATATAGCCAGTTACTAGAAGTTCTACTTTTGACACTACAAGCACATAGAAGATGAAATATCCTTTGGTCAAGGTTCTGGAAGGTTTGCTGATATTTGATGACCCATTTGGAGGCCAGAAGGGCACTGGTTTCTATAAGGTTCTAGTCTTTATTTCAGATAGTATGAACTCTTGGTTTGAATTGGATGCTATTTCCCAAATCAAGGAAAATTCCATTTATTCCTACACTTTCTAGAGTATTTTGACAAAATTTCGGTAGGATTTTGTCAAAAGCTTTGTCAGTATCCATTAATATAATTATGGGGTAGTTACCAATTTTTGTTTCCAATATGGTTTACTATGTTTATGATTTTACTTAATATTGAACCAACCCTGTATTACTGCATTGCTGATATAAATCCAACCTGCTCCTTCTTTACAATCTTTTAAATATATCATAGTACACTGTGCTGATATTTCTGTAAATAGTTCATATAATATCAGAATTCATTGTTCTTCAATATTTAATAAAATATTTGGCCTTTTTTCCCCTTTATGAGTCCATTTATGGCTTGTTCAAGTTTTTTTTTTTCCAAAGCTGAGTTTTCTATTTCTTGTTCCCTTAATCTGGATATTTTCTAGTTTTGTAAATATTCATCTATTTCACTTAAGTTATCAGTTGTGTTGGAATAAAGCTGGGCTAATAGTTTTTAATAGTTTACACCTTCATTTGTTGCAAATTCTTTTCCTACAGTTGATAACCATTTGTTTTTTCTTGTTCCTTTTTGTAATATCAGACTAGATAACCTCTTTATTGTTTTTTTAAACAACTCATTTTTTATTTATCAATTCTCTCTCTCCCCCTCTCTCCCCCCCCCCCTCTCGCTCTCTCTCTCTCCTCTCTCTCCCCTTTCTCCTCTCTCTCTCTCCCCTCCCCCCCCGCCTCTCTTCTTAGATTTTTCATACTTTCTAATTTGATATCATGGAAGAAATTCTATACTTTGTGTTTTAGGCACAAGCCTGTCAGAAACAATGTTTTTTAATTTAGATAAAACTAATTCTAAACATTTCTTCTCAGAGAAAGTTACAAAAGGTGGGTAGTTACCCCGTGCCTTTGAAAATCTCTAACATATGTCATTTTGGATGGAGTTGTAATATATAATATTCTCAAATGGTAGACAAAATTTCACAGTCAGGACAGAGCAAGGATTGAATTTAGTTAACAGTCTATTGAAGTTTATGGACACTTGCTTGGAATAATACTTTTAAATGCACAAAATAAAACAAATAATATTACAAAGGAAATAAGTAATATTGAAATACAGTTATCAAAATCTTAAAAAGATTCCTAGACCCAGGGTTAAGTATTGTTGCCTTAGAGAATAATTTTTCTTAAAACTATTCAATCCTTTTTCAATCTTTGTAAAGATTCTTCTTTTCATTTTGTCAAAAGTGAACTCAAGATATTTCCAAAAACTGAATATATATATATATATATATATATATGTGGATTTATATACATATATACACACACACACCCATGCACGCACGCACACACACACACACACACACACACACACACACACACACACACACACACACCTTCCTTCTCTTGGTCTGATCATTACTCCAGTCTTAAGGTATGTTCTTAATAGAATCAATAAAGACCTTTTGCCCTTGTCCAGTCACCAATCTTATCTTTTTGGAGAACAGGGTTCCTCCCTGAACTTGTATCTAGTTTCCTCAAATAAAATGGTAGAGCCTTGTTAAAGGAAGAAATGGATTTAGTTCAGGGCATTGTTTCAGAACTGATATCTAAAGACAGATTGAGAATCATTCCTCATTCAAGATGAACCAAGGAAATTAGTCTTGAATAACTGTGCTTTTTCCTTTCTTTATTCTTGCCCTACCTCAAAACCTACTCCACTCTTTGAGTGGAGATCAACGTTAATGATCTGAGAGTAATGAAATACTTACAGTATGAAACCTAAACATGCAGTGGGGGAGAGGTGCTCAGTAAGGTTCTTCGTGTTTAGTGGGGATATTTCTGGATTTCTTGCTTTTCTATGTTATGTTACTATTTTTAGTTGTATGATAAATTCAGTGATGTGTTCCTTCTGTCTCCTATTGTTGGAAGAGGTGAGAGACATAAATTTTCCTCTAAGAATTGCTTCAGTTGTATCCTAAAATTTTTTGATATGTTGTCTCATTATTGTCACTTTCTTTGACAAATTTTTTTTTACTATGATTTGTTTTTTGATGACCCACCAGTTTTTTAGTTTTAAATTATTTAGTCACTAAGTTTGAATCCTTTCTTCAGAGGCATAATGTTGATTATTATGTTGTGGTCAAAAAAAAATCTTTTTAATATTTGTACTTTTCTACATTTGTTTAGGATATTTTTATGCCCTGGTACATGGTCAATTTTTATAAATGTGCTATGTACAACTGAGATACACATTTTCTCCCCCCAACCATATCTATCTATCATCTATCTATCTATCTATCTATCTATCTATCTATCTATCTATCTATCTATCTATCTATCTATCTATCTATCATCTATCTACCTATCACCAGAGATCTATCATCTTCACTTCAGGTCTTTAACTTCTTTCTTGTTTACATTTTTATTAGGTTTCTAGGTCTGAAAGTGTGTCCATTGAGGCACCCAACTATTGTCATTTTACTGAATTCTTTTATATACTGAAATGCTATGCAATTTGGTACATATATAAAGTTTTGATGTAATTTTATTGTCGATCATGGCTTTAAGCATAATTTAGTTTTTTTGTTTATCTGCTTTAATCATATCTATTCCTACTAATGCTTGCTGAGATCATGATTGCTGCCTGCTTTTTCGAGTTTTCTTGAAGCATAAAAAAATTAATTATAAATAAATATAAATATATATTAATAAAAAATACAGCCCCTCTTTTAAATTCTGTATGAATATTTATGTTTCAAGTAATGGATCCTACATGGAAATCCATCCTTCTTTCTTTATTTGGTTAATGAGTTCTTCATATTCATGTTTGCTGTTATGGTTATTAATTGTGTATTTACCTCCATCCTATCCTACTGTGCTTTTTTTCCTTTTTTTTCTTGCCCTACCTCAAAACCTACTCCACTCTTTACAAAGCAGATAGTGGTAGAGTGGGATCAACCTTAATGATCTGAGAGTAATGAAATACGCTTCCACTCCATTACCCATCCTCTCTTCCTTTCACTCAGACCTAGATCTCTGACTCTTAACCTGTTCTCTCTTTCATTGTCCTACTTTCATAATTCCTTCTCTAAAATTGTTTGTTTTGCTTGTGACTATTTCCTTTCCAGTACTACTCTCTCTCTTACACCTCACTATCCCTGTCCTTGCATGTTTCCTTAAGTTTAAGGTATTTATCTATTAAACTTTTGGTGTATTTATGCGGATTCATTTGTTCAACCCTCCTTTGTCTAGTTCAGATGAGAGCAATGATCATGGGATGCACCCCGCTACCCTACTCATTTCTCCATGTTTGTCTACTCTGTTTCTATATAATGTTCCTCAGTTATATGAGATGTTTTGCTCATGTATTCTTCTTTTCTTCCTTGGTGTAATCTTTTCCCTCTCCCTTTAGTCTTCTGTCTTAATACCATTAAAACAACAAAACTGCTAGTCAGACCACCTGTTTGTCTTACCTAATTTCTTCTGTGACTCTTGGAGAAATTTGAGATTGACGAGGACACACTTGTCTACGAGTTAAAATGTAATCACCTCATTCTCATACGGTCTTTTTCAATTGCTCAAATACACTTTAATTTTTAGGTTTCTCTTGACTCCTGTGCTTGCATTTCAAAGTTTCTACTTCATCAGCAATGTTCAAAGGTTCTCTAAGGCATTAAAGTTCCATTTTTGACCTAAAAAATTAGTCTCCATTTTGTTGGAAAGTTTTATCTTTTGCCTTTTGAAATATCATATTTTAAGATCTCCCTTTTTTGGTGGTTGCTATGAGTCTTGTGTAAATCAGACGTCTGATTCTTCTGTTCTTGAATTTGTTTTACTTTTGACTTCTTTATAGTATTTATCATTTATCTAAAAGCTATGTATTTTTGGCTATCATATCCCTGGGAGTTTTTGGTAATAGGTAGAATCTTTCCATTTTCACACTTTTCCTTTATTCAAAAGACTTGGTCTGTTTTATGTTATAATTTCTGAAAACATAATATCTAGACTTTTTCTTTGGTTATAGTTTTCCAAAGATCCAGTGATTCCTAGACTATTTCTCCTCGACCTGTTTTCTTGGTTGGCTATTTTTAATAAGAAGTATCTTTTCCTTAACCCATATGAATGAGAGGGCTCACAAAACTGATAGTAGTCCCTATCTGGAAAACATGACTTCTCTTGTTCCCACAGTTGAGCAGATGAAAGTCACCACATTTTTGGGGTGGGGAGGGGCATTGAGAAGACTATTACAGGAGCTAACATATTAGAACCTGCATTTTCCAAAAGATATTACATATCTGCAGTCCACCAATATCTATATGCAAAAATATGGAAATAGTACACTTTAAGACACTTCTCTTTGATGATCTTTGAGTAACTTTGTAGTAGTTTATAGCTTTGAAATAATTCTGGAGAGCTCAAAGTCATCTAGGAAGATACATTGTGTTAATCGTGTAAGGAGGGCTGTATAAATAGTTACCCTTATTTGGCTAACATAATCTAAGGCACAGTGGCTCTTGGAACGAAAGGACTATTTCTACTCTAGATATTCCTCACACATATTCTAGAGTACTAGGAACCCTAGTACTAGGGTTTTACTAGGGCTTACTCAGTACATATTTATGTATAATGATGAAATTTCTGATGTTTTCCTAGGGTCATATAATGAGATGGTAATAGATCATGGATTGACATGAAGACCTATACTGAACATTAGATCAGCAATTCCACCCTAAAAGCAAGCATCTACTGGTTGCTACAAGCACCCTTGTGCTTGTAACCTCAAAATCCAACACTTAAATGTATGAAAATAGAAATCTTTTTTTTTTCACTTTCCATTTCTAGATCCATGATTATGAATAAATACCAACCCCCAAAGATACAAGTATACAGCCATATACTGTACTTTCCTTACTGTCAGTGAAGTGTGACTCATAGTTTCAATGAGTAGATTATCTGTCTGCAGATCTTTTTTGAAGATGTAAGAATGCAAATGCTTTGGGGCTAGAGAGCTCCAGCCCAGTTTTTCTCCTGGGAAGCCAAGTCCTATAAAGTGCCTTGATTTTCTTCTTGGAGTGTTTATTTTAAACTCAAGGGCCTCATTTGATTTAAAAAAGCAACGGACTTGGTTCCTGTTTTTCTGATTACATCACATACTGCTTTATTTCAACTGTTTCTCTTGACTTATGAATCTTATCATTTCCATCAAAATTTTATTAAGCAACTACTTGACCATGTTCCAGAGGAGTGGGGATTAGAAAATGTTTACTTTGCAGCCCAAATGACCTCCTTTAGGTGCATTGTCTTACAGACCTAAAAAGTGCAAAAGTTTGTCCTAGAGGGATATTATCTTTTGAATTCCCAAATTAAAAGATGTCAGCTCTCTTTTCTACTGTGGTCTTTTTTTACCGGATATAAAAATACACTTGCTTTGAACAGATGACGTTAAGTAATGCCAGCATTGTAGAGTAGAACAATTTCCTTTAAAACTTTTGACATGTCATCATTTGGGGCTAAACAAGCTGTGGTAGACAAAATGGTATATAACTGTCCTGTAAGAAATGATGAATATAAAGAAGCATAGGAAGACTTATATGCACTGATGAAAAGTGAGGAAGGCACAGCCAGGAAAAGCAATATATACAATAATTACAGCAATGTAAATGGAAAGAACCATCAAACAAGTGAAACTGAATGGTGGGAAATCATAGTAATTAAGTTTGCTCCCCCCACCAAGAGATATAAGAAGGCATTTTCAGAAGGGGGAACAATAGGTACATGGCATGAAGATAATGCTGGACTTGCTTTATGGATTAGTTTTTTTGTCAAACTATTTTTTTTCCTCTTTCATATTATTCATTATAAGAATACAACCCTTTCTTTGAGGGATCAGCGAGAAGAATATGTTGAGAAATGTGCAGAAAGTGTATTTTAAAATCTTTTGCATTCATTAGCAGTAACACATAATTGTAGAAAAGTTATCTTGTGTGGTTGACATTTTCTAGTTCAGAGGACAACTTAGTGACAGGATTCTGAAGAGACAGTTTGAAAAAACTATTAATCATTTAATTTAATGTTTGTAAAATAATAATTTTTCATTTCAAAGATAAAGAAATAATAAAAATGTTATTGCAGTAGAATGTAAGTTCCTTGACAGCAGGAATCAATTGTTTTTAGTTTTTTGCATCCCCAATGGGCACTTGCTTACTAGATGTTTATGTGGTTTTAAAAAAAAAATTTATCCTAAGATATAAGTAATAATTAGTACTTTATATTGTAAAACAAATGCTACTCCTATTTAAAAATTCTCCTTATTGTCCCAAATTGTACTTTTTCATTTTGTATATTCTACTTGGTATGTGATATATTTTCTTGTGCTATCATGTATATCCTTTAAAAGGTATACACAACATGAGCTCTTTTCACTAAGTAATCTAATGGCATATGAAAACAATATAAATTAACAGATGTTAACAGGTGCCTGAATGAAATAAAATAATCAGGGCATTTATGAGATTAAACTGAAAGTGAGAATGGGAATGAAGTTTTCTTAAAAATAGAATCCTCTCCCTTTCCTCTCCTCTCACATCTGAAACCAGGGACCTTACTTCCTTAGATTACTGATGGACTGACTATACAGTCATTTCACAGAGAAACTGGGATTGAATAGTGGGAACAGTACACCCTCACCAGCACAGGGAGAGCTACAGTGTGGTAACAAAAAAGATCTTTTTGTGAATGGGGATTGGTCCAGTAAAGACCCTACAAAATTGGCAACTCTAGGGAAACCTTTCATCATCACTGACTTCTTCCTAATGGAGGCTTCAGGAAACACAATTAGGGTACTAGTTGTTTGAATCAGGTTGCCCCTAGATATTCAACCTAGAGAATCAAGTCTGTCTGTAGGCAGTCAAAGATAAAAGGGTTTACAGGAAAGACTTAAATGAACTGATGCTGAATTAGCATCAACCTGGAGAACATTGCACACAATAACAGCAACACTGTGTGATGACCAGCTTTGAAAGATTTAGCTCTTCTCAGCAATGCAAGGGTCTAAGACAATTCCAAAAGACTCATAATGGAAAACGCTATCCACATCCAGAGAAAGAACTATGGAGTCTGAATGCAAATCGAAGCATACTATTTTCCCTCTTTGTTTTTATTTTCTCATGGTTTTTCCCTTTTGTTCTGATTCTTCTTTCACCACATGACTAATGTGGAAATATGTTTAATGTGATTATACATGTATTGCCTATATCAGATTGTCCCTGGGATGGGGGAGAGGAGAGAGGAGGAAAATTTTAGGACACAAAATCTTACAGAAGTGAATGTTGAAAACTAAAAATAAAAAAATAAAACAAGATAAAAGGGTTTACTTGGCCAAGTTCTTGCCATTTTCCCTGACTGAGTAGGTATGGGATATAATTTTTCTGGACTCAGAAAGCAGTCACTATTATAGATGGAACCAAGAGAGATTGTTTTTTCACCTTGTCTTTCCATGTAAAGTCTTCTGCAAATCTCTCAACTTCTACATGGACCTTGGTAGATATCAATTATCAAGTTTTAAGTGACTCCTAGGTGCCAGAGAGTTTACTAGGCACTGAAAAAAAATCATTTATCAGATAACAACATTACCTTGTAACCAGCTCTGACTACCAAGGGGAAATCTTAAAGCTCTGATTAAAAAATAAAAATATGAGTTTTGAGGATATTGTTTGCTTGCTTAAGCATATGTGAAGTTTGGTTATAATAAATCAAAATTTTATTTCTACACTTTGTACTTTTTGTCTACTTTTTCACTTATTCAAACATTTATTAAAAAATACCCTGTGTGAAAACAAGAAAACTGAAGGCTACAGCAATGGCTTTGCACACAAAAAGTGTCCAAATCTAGTCTCAAGTCCAATGCCCTTTTGGATATTTTACATTCAATATGTCCAAAACTGTGCTCATTATCTTTCCCCCTAAACCCTCTCTTCTCTCCAATTTCCCTATTTCTCTGCATAATGCCATGGCTGAACTACTACAATAGCCTTCCAGCTGGTCTCCCTGCTACACGTCTCTGCCGCTATAGTCTACCTTTCACTGAGCTGCCAAAGTTATGTTCCTAAAGTACTGACCATCCAGTAGCTCCTATTTAAACTCTTGTAGTTCCCTGTTACCTCCAGGGTCAAATGAAAAATCCTTTTTTGGCATGCCGACACCCTTCATGATCTGCCTCCCTCCTAACTTTACAGTCTTCTTATACCTTACTCACGCACATGTATTCTGAGAACTAGTGACACGGTTTTTTCACTGCTCCTCTCAGTGCCCCATATCAGGGGTAGCTAGGTATCACAGTGGATAGACAGCTGGCTTTGGAGTCAGGAAGATCTGAGTTCAAATCTGGCCTCATATACTTACCAACGGTGCGACCCTGGACAAGTCACTTGACCCTGTTTACCTCAGTTTCCTTATCTGTAAAACTGAGCTGGAGAAGGAAGTAGCAAACTATTCCAGTGCTTTTGCTGAGAAAACCCCAAATGAGGTCACAAAGGGTCAGACATGACTAAAATGACTACACAACAGTAACAACCCTCCTTCCTTCCTAAATCTCATCTTTGATAAGAAGCCTTTCCTGATCTCCCTGAATGCTAGTAACTTCCGTCTGTTGATTATCTTCAATTTATTGTGTATGTATCTTTGCATAGTTGTTTGCATGTTGTCTTTCCCATTAGATGGTGAGCTCCTTAAGGGCAGGGCCTGCCTTCTGCCTTTCTTTATGTCATTACTTAGGAGAGTACCTGGTACATAGCAGGTGCTTATTAAATGTTTATTGACTGACAGATCAGTCAGTGACAGGCTAGGTTGAGCTTTGATTTCCTCTTCTGTAAAAGAGGCAATAATTTTTACACTACCTACCAAAGAATTACTGTAATGATGAAATGAGATACTATATATAAAACACATTGGAAATCATAAAACACATTATAAATTGACATTATCCATGTTTTAGTGCCATTCACGACTTGGAGAGGGATGCTTTATCCCACAAGAGACACTTGATGGACTCATAGTGACTGGGTTCCAGTCTAGTGTTGTCTGACCTCAGATTCAGGGTTTCCCCCACCTCTTGCTTGTCATCAAAATGTAAGATCATAGAACATAAGGGATTATGTCATCCTTTGTACTTGACCATCACCAGCGCAGTGTTTGACATATAATAAACACCTGATAAACACTTGTTGCTTCATCATTCACCTTGACCTCCAAGTAGAACTCTGGAGAAAATCTCTTAAATAAAGCTTAGGTTTGACTCATGTTTAGGGCTTCCCCAAAAGGCATCTTCTAGACAAGTTAATGTGTAAAGTTATAACTATCATATATAAGATAGCTATTTATTTCCTGTACTACAAAAGAAATGGTTAACCACAAAAAGAATTGCTTAAAACGCATAAATGTGCATTGATGAATACTTAAAATGTGAAAATTCACCCTTCTCTCCTATTATAATCTTCAAGAATCTAAAGACTACTGGGAAATGTGTAGCTGTTAATTTCACTTTCACTTCAGTGTGAACAGGAATCAATGTTCATATATTCTGGCCAATAAAAGAGTTCAAATTTACAGTTGTAGGAGGGAGCTCCTTCTGGTCAAATGCCAACCGGCTCAACAATTTCAGATGACTTGAGCTCATAAGGTGGTACAAACATCCAACTCAGACTCACTGTTTGGCACTTCTGCTCAAAGCAGAAAAGGCAGTCAAAGGCTGGAGATCGTCAAACTAGAGAGTCTTGGTCTTACCTTAGGTAAGCACAAGTTCTTACTGCCATGTAGATATAATTACCATAGCCACTTTTGAGCAAGGAGAGAGAAATTCTTCCCTTTCCCTAACTCCATTAGATATCTGAGGAAGAGCAGGTGTTGACTGTGTCCCAACAAAGAAGCATCCTCAAAAGAGGAATGAACAAAAGCTATCTGCGGTCACATGAAAAAAATGCTCTAAAGCACTATTGATTAGAGAGATGCAAATCAAAACAACTCTGAGGTACAATATCACTCCTGTCAGATTGGCTAATATGACAAAACAGGGAAATGATAAATGTTGAAAAATATGTGGGAAAGTTGGAACACCAATTTATTGTTAGTGAAGCTGTGAGCTGATCCAACTATTTTGGAGAGCAATTGGAACTATGTCCAAAGGGATATAAAAATGTGAATACCCTTTGACACTACAATATTGTTTCTAGGATTGTCTCAAAGAGATCATAAAAATGGGAAAAGGACCCACATGTACAAAAATATTTATAGCAGACTTTTTGTGGTGTCAAAGAACTGGAAATTGAGGGAATGCCCATCAATTGGGGAATGGCTGAAAGAGTTGAGATATATGAATGGAATGGAATATTATTGTGCTATAAGAAATGATGAACAAGTGGACTTTGGGAAAACCTGGTAAGTCTTATATGAACTGATGCTGAGTGAAGTGAGCAGAACCAGGGAAACACCATACACGGTAACAGCCACAGGGTGTAATGACTGATTTTGATAGACTTAGCCCTTCTCAGCAACGCAAGGACCTAAAACTTTTCCAAAGGACTCATTATGGAAAAGTGCCATCCATATCCAGAGAAAGAACTATGGAGTTGGATCGCAGAGTGAAGCTGACTCTTTTCTCTTTTGTTTTGTTTTTTTTCTCATGATTTTTCCCATTTCTTATAATTCTTCTATGCAACATGACTATTGTGAAAATGTGTTTAATAGGAATGTATGTGTAGAGCCCATATCGGATTGCATGTCATTTTGGGAGGGACTTGAGCAGGTGGGGGAGAAAATTTAAAACTTATGGGAGTAAATGTTGAAAACTGAAAAGAAATTAACAAAACAAAGTTGCCTTGCCTACTGAAGGGAATGGTCTTCCTGTGGTTCAGTCATGAACCATCAAGGGACTAACCAGGAGGCTCTGGTAACATGTCCATTATCAGAGAGCCAGCACATGTCTCTTACTTTCAGGAGCTAAGATTCATGGGAAGTGCTCTAATCTCACTATATAGTCTCTGCCCCACTACATGGAGTCACTAGAATAATTTTGATATTTCTGTTAAACAGACAGAATGAGTATTTACAATTAAGCACTTACTATGAGCTCAAGTGTTAACTGGTAGGTGTACAAATAAGAAGATAAAACAATCCCTGCCTCAAGGAGCTTATTTTCTAGTAGGGGGAGACAACATATAAAGGGGTGCCAGTCAGGGAATGGCAAGGAGACTAAAGGAATTAGCCTAGTCCTTGGCAAGACACGGTGGTGGTTTTTAAAGCCACAGATGGAGTCTGCTGCAGGAGGGGGGCAGAAACGGTCAGAGATAAAGCCAAGGCAAAGAGATGGAAGGAAAAAGGGGTTTTGTTTCCCTGAGCAGCTCAGAACCCCAAATGCAATCTAGTCTACTTAGTTTTCAGTTCTATTCTGGATCCAGATTCATTGCCTATTTTCATCAGTTTACCAAGATACATGTAATAATGAACTATCGCCATGATATTTCCATCCAGCTGCAATATCATTGTCTACATAAGTCAGTTTTTTTGTACAGTTTTTCCTTTGTAGATTATTGTACGATGGACGAATATTGATAATGACTTAGTGGTTATGAATCTCATTTAGGAGAACCTTCACTGTTCCAGGACGTATTACAATCAATACAAAGGCATTGGTAAAAAGAGCTTCTGGAGGACTTCATCTATGGAGGTTACCCTTTTCATCTGATATCTTCATTGTACATCCTTTGTGACAGTGGCAGAAATCTTTGATGAGCACTCATCTCTCTCTTTTATGTCTTATTTTATGTTAATAGTCAGGTGATCATGAAACAAAGTTAGTTCTGTTTTTTCATCTACCAAGTATTCTTCATTAACTTCATCTCTTTTGAGGAACATTCTGCTCTACTGAATGGAATATTTTCTTATAGTCAACCAACGAGAACAAATGGCTGCATCTTGTATCTTTGCACCTTTCTGCTGTAAAGCTGTACATTGTAGAATATAATTTACTAAAATCTTCCATAGCCCTTCACATATTTTCATCAAGGATGCCTTTAATACATGAATAAAACATTGATTATTCTCATAAAGATTTTGTAGGAATGGGGAAATAGGCAAATGTTACTAGTTGGTTATTTTTTTCAGGTACCTTTATGGGTGGTCATGGTGTTCACAGTTATTCCCCTCAGTCATTTAGTATCTTTCTTTTTTCAGATACTTTGTGACTCAGTCCCCCAAAGCCTTCAAGATTGTGTCATCTCCCACAAGGGTTTCCTTTGGGTAAACTTGTTTTTGTTTTTCCTTTTTCTTAGCTACCGTTCCCAGTCTTTGTTTTTGTAAGTTCAATTGCTACTTTCTCATGCAGCACTCAGAGCCTGAGATCACAGAATATCAGAGGTAGAGGATGACTCAGAGTTTATCTAGTCATCCAACTTGAACCTGAACAAAAAAATCATCTTTACAACGTAGCTAGTAAATAAGCATCCACATTTTGCTTGAAGATCTTCTACGACTGGCAACTCATTACCTCCTAAATCAGCCCAATGTTAGAGATTAAGGCTCTAAATGTAGTGACTCTACCTACTATCAAGGAAATGTTAACAAATTTCCCCCCACTACCACAATGCCCTTACATTTTTGTGTTTTGTCTATTTACATAATTTAAGATGGAAAAGTTTCTGAATAAAGCAACTTTGTTGACATTCTTAATATTTTTGCCAAACTATGATAGCTGAGGGGCAGCTAGGCAGCACAATGGATAGAGTTCCAGGAAGATGAATCTTCCTGAGTTCAAATCTGGCCTCAGATACTTACTAGTTATGTGACCCTGAGCAAGTCACTTAATCCTGTTTTCCTCAGTTCCTTATTTGTAAAATGAAACCACTCTAATATCTTTGCCAAGAAAACTCCAAATGGGCTCATTAAGAATTGAACACAACTAAATCAACTCAATAATGTAATAGTTGATGTACATCAGTCTAAGACATCTTATTCAATCAATCTATCTGGTTGACCGTATTTATTAAACTCCTTCTCTATGCTAGGCACTAGGCTATAAATGTATGTGAAAACAGAGTCTAGCTACATAGTCTGAAAATTTGGTAATATTGTTTCCTTAAAGAAAAATAGGACATAGCAGAAATTCAGTTGTTTTTAAAGAACTAAGTAATAGTGTGTCTCTTTGAGCCAAGTTTCTAGAAACTATTTTTCTTAGGCAAGTCATGAATTGAGACAATATTAGACTACATATATACACAAATCTGTTCACTTTTTGGTCTAGCAAAGAATTTATAATTTAAGTGAACTAAACTATTTTCCTCCTCCTCATCCTTAATACTTGTTATAACTGTAGAGTCCTGAAAAAGTTCCCTAGCACTTCCTTCCCTAGGAAAACCAAAAACAAAATTATCTAATTTACTATTTTCACTTTATATATGAATAAACACTTTAAAAAGCCAGAAAAATTTCGGACTCTATGCCTGAGCAGACGCAATAAAGAAGCTTGATGAGTCCACCCATGCCACCATAAAAATTATAGGTTATTTCTACTTCAGAGTACAGGAAAAGGGGATGACAAAAATAGGAGTTGATGTCATCGGCCCAATTGGATGGTGGGAATAGCAGTAACAGCATATTATAGGGTCCCTCATACTCTCTTTAAAAAGAAATCAACCGTGAAACTGTTTAAGATTTCCATTCTCATGGAAAGGCAAGGTTGAGGCTGCCACAGTGACCTCTGACCTCTGAGTTCTATAAATGATCCAGCATCAGTCACCTTTTCCCGGAAGCTTCATGTATATAGGTATTTTCAGAATCTCTGTGTATGGGAACACTTGAGCACATGACTGGTTGGCAGATCACTGTTATCTATCTGGGTAGTTTAAATTAAACGATTCTATAGGTCCTGAGTACCAGGGTACTATTTGACAATGTCAGGGTCACCTATATGCCCTTGGCCATATAAAGAAGGATCATAATAGATCTAAAGGATCTGCTCTAGTCCTTATCTGCCTCAGGAAACCAAAGAGTTTCTCCCTTGGCATATTACTGAAACCTTGAACAATTCCTGGGCTCAAGAATTTCCCTTAATAGCTCATACATCATGGAGCTAGGAAGGACCTTCCAGTCTGAGATCATCCACTTCAATTTCCTCATTTTACAGAGGAGAAATTGAAGCCCATGGACGTGAGATAATTTGTCCAAGTTTGCACAAGAAGGAACAGGATCTGGTATTTGCATTAAAGTTTTTCTAATGACTTCAATGAAGCCATTGACTGTGAGGTTCCCTCTTCCTTGCAATTCCACTTTTCAAATTCTTCCAACACTCCCCCTAATTCCACATTCTTTTTTTGTCTGCTCCAGTTTCAGAAGAGGGGGCCGTTTTCTTTGCTAAGGTTACTGCTTCTCCTTACATGGTTTATCCCATTTCTATCTCAGGAGGTTGATCCTCCATTTATCCCCTTTTGCTGTTTAATTTTCAGTTTCTTTCCTGCTGTTTGCAAACATGACCTGATATCCCTCATTCTTTAAAGAACTAAAGGGAAAATAATGGATTCTGCTGGATTCTGCTCTCCTCTCAATTATTGTCCTATATCTCTTCTCCTTGTCATTGCCCAATTCTTAGAGAAGTTGTTTACAATCATTGTTGTGCTTCTGTACATTCCACTCACCTTTTGCAGTCTGGCTTCTGATCTCACCACTCAACTGAACCTTCACTCTCTAAGTTTACCGGTGGTCCTTCCATCGATAAATCCAGAGATATTTTTTTCAGTTCTCATTCTTTTTGACATTTGCAGTTACACCATGGACCACATTTTCGTCCTGGATACTTTTTTCTTTGGTTTTCATGACCTTCCTTCAAGGGATTGGAAAAGGCTTCCTTCATGTCCCAGCTAAAGTCCACCCAGCTAAGATTCTATAAGAAGCCTTTCCCAACCTCTCAATTCAAGAGCCTTCCCTCTGTTACTTATTTCTAAATTATCCTTGATATATCTTGTTTGTATATAGTTCTTTATTTGTTGTCTCCCCCATTAAACTGTGCCCTCCTCATGGGTAGGGACTGTCTTTCTTTATATTCCTGTTCTTAGTACAGTTTCTGGAACAGACTAAGTCAGGCCAGCACAACATGCAGCCTGCCAAAGGATTTCAGGCAACTGAGGGAAAATGAAAAGGTTGTAAAAGAAAGTAAAATATAATGAAGGCTTTTTCCCTGCCCCACTCAACCCACCTTCCACTTAGTTACTATTGTGTCTGTCATGTAATATGGCAGGTGGGTTGCCACTGCACGTGCTCTCCTCAGTCTCTCTCTAGTTTGAGAGGAGGAAGAAGTTCTATGATAATAGCACTGAGGATCAAATGAGATTAGTGAAGTACTTGACACAGTGTGTGTGTTCGTTCTTTGTTGCAGAAGAAGACCATGCCATCAGAAAAATGATGACATGACTTGTACTTGACTTTGTTTTGAGCGAGGGAGGGCTGTGCAGGTCACCAGCCTCACTTCTCCTCCAGAGCCATCTGAATCCAGTGACCAGATATTCATCAGGATGACTGGAGATGACCCAGGATGAGGCGATTGGGGTTAAGTGACTTGCCCAAGGTCACACAGCTAGTGAGTATCAAGTGTCTGAGGTGAGATTTGAACTCAGATCCTCCTGATTCCTGCACTGGTGCTCTATCCACTGCACCACCTAGCTGCCCCATAACTTAACAAAGTACCTGACACATAGAAGGTGCTTAATAAAGCCTTATTCCTCTACTTGCTCCCTTTCATCAGCTTCCATGGATTCAACTATTATTCTCTTATGTCAATGACTCCGAAGTTTACATAGCTGGCCCCCACCTCTCTCCTGAGTTTCAGTGATGATGATAATTGGATCATATGGTATTAGAGAGAGATAACAAGGTGAAAACCAGAGTGCTCCCCTAGTACTTTTAGTATTTCAGGAAAAATAGAAGAAGGCCTCCAGCACATTGGATGGAACTTTTGTGGTGAACTTAAGAGAGAACATAGAAAAGGGATGCACATGCAGGCACAGATGGGTTGTGATCTGCATGGGGTTTTAAGCTGCCTTATGGGAGGGAACTTCTGAATTGATGGGATCATAGATTAGAATATTTGAATAAAATAATAAATAACATAAATATTGTAACTACCTTAGTTGAAACTTTCATTATTTCTTTCTTGAACAATATTCTCTTCATCTTGTGTCTCTGCCTGTTCTGTGCCTAACAAAAAACCTTCAGGGACTTCCACTGCTCTACTTCCCATTCTTCTGATTTTCCAAATCAATCTCTCCCTCCTTGGCTGCTAGTCTTTTATAAGGGTTATCTCCCTTCCTATGAGAACAAAATCTCATAGAGAGCAAAGAATTTCTTCACATTGACAATTTGTATTTTCAGAGCTTGGCATATGGTAGGTGCTTAATAATTGCTTTTTCATTCATAGATTGATTCACTGCTTACTGAACCAATTCAAAACCATTTATCCTGCAGGTCAGGCCCTCTACATCCCAGCTTTAAGGAACTTTTCCCAGTTTATTTCACATGGCTCCCCTTCACATGCTTTATTCTGCCAATTGGACTATTGACCCATTCCTTAAAATATCCTACCTCTCTGCCTTTGCTCATGTTATTCCATACACATGAACTGATTGCCATTCCTAAGTTCATCTGTCGAAATCCTAGCTCTAGTACTGTTTTTTCCATGAAATCTTTCCTTATCTTCTCTCCCCAGCTCCTCCAACTAGAAATACTTCCTTCCTCTGAATCCTCATAACCCTTCCACACCAAGCTTATGCCCCTAGAACACTCTACAGCATGTTTATTTGTAATATGTTTTATGTTTTTAGACATCTAGGATGGCAGAGGGGACAGATTGCTGGACTTCAAATCAAGAAGCCCTGAGTAGAATCCTGCCTTAAACAACCCATCCTAGTTTGAGTAGAAGAGGGCCTCCTTTTTTCCCCATGGAAAGCATGGCAGGGTATGGTGACTCACATGGTTTTGGGACATCTGCCAAGTCTGCAGGGCAAAGACCCACATGGGTGGGCCTTTTAGTGCCCTTGGGTGACCAGAAAGTCACATCAATAGTGCCAGAGCTGCCAGGAAATTATGTCAAGGGAGGTACAGCCCCTGGGCCAATCAAGTCATAGCTTCGTTCCTTTGAAGAAAAATTAGCCTAACATATGTGGATGGAAGAATTATTAGCAGTACTCATTTTACAGCTTGAGTTCAAACTGTTCCTAATACTTACTAGCTGTGTGATCCTGGGCAGGTACTTAACCTTTCTAATCATTTGTAAAGTGGGGGAGGGATGGACCAAATGACCTTTCATATCCCTTTCATCTCTAATTCTATGATGCTAAGAAGGATGGAGTCAGTACTTTATGCCCTGCTCTGCTTGCAGAATCTCTCTGGACCATGTAAGGGAATTGGTATGATTTTTTTCCTGGTTGACCATCAATTTGGCTTAATTCTAGAGCATTGCCACTCAAGGGAAGGGCAGCATGCCAAAAGATGCTAAAAAATGAATTTGACTTATACTCCCATTACAGTCAGTGCCTAAGCTGTTAGAATCTGCTTTACAGGTTAACTGTTTAAAGTATAATCCCTGCTAGAGTTTCTAGGGAAACTCAGCAGAGCCTCAGAAACAGGGGAACAGCTAAAATGTGTCACCAGTAATTACCCTATGAATGATGATCCAGGTGTGCAGAGGGAGGCATTAAGCTTCCATTCATGAAAACTTCCATTGATAAAACATAAAACTCAGTTTAAAAATGTTTCCCTAGACACCTAAAAAAATGCAGTGTTTCTCTAGAGAAACATCATAACAGTCCACAACCCTGCTAGGAATCAGGAACTGCAAGCTAATGGCTGCCACACCTAGGAGCCTGTTTCAGACAAACAGCCTCTCTTCTGGATTAGCTGCAAGTGTGTCTTCAGCAGCCAGACATTTGCAGTGACAATTTCAAGTACCTTAAAAATTCCTCTTAATGATTTAATGTTGGCACCTAACATGGAGGGAAGAATATCTGGTCTATAAACTTCTTTGGGGTCGAAAGAAGTGGTCTTGAAAGTAACATTCTTAGCTGGGAGGAAAAGAAAGAGAATATAGTAGTGTGTGCGTGTGTGTGTGTGAAACCTAACCTATGTTTTAAACAAAAGAGAAGACACAAATCCCCCAGAGGCCTAAGAGTTTGTACATGGAAGAGCAGTTGTCTACCAATACTAGGAGCCAGGAGAGGGTGGAGGAAAGAGTCTGAAATTGTCATTGTTCATACCTATCTTTACTCTCCAGGCACCAGAGGGCTTCAAGACAAGACTGCTGCCCATGTATAATTCAGGCATCCTTGCATTCCATTGTGAAGTTTGTTTTTTTTACTACTATCTGATATAGGAAATAGATATTAAAATAGAGCCATCAAAATTCAATTTTGAAAGCTTATAAGCAAGCAAAACTATAAAGTTAAAAGAGGCCATTGGTATCAAATTTTGAAGGCTTCTACTGCCTTCTGCACGTACTGTATCGGCCATATTATACATGACTGCTATTGCAACAAAAAACAGGTAAAATTAAAAAAAATACAAGTTAGTAAAAAATATTTGGTAACACTATTGTCAAGACACTAGGATTAATTCACCTGAAAGGCAAAGAAACTGGATAGCAAATTTGTTTGCAGAAGCTTCCTGGTAACTCCTTTTTCCTATAAAGCTGAGTCAATCTCAAGAGAGTAAATTAGATCATCGTGTCCCATGTGATCACTTGTTCCTGGTCATTGAAGTATTCTAAGAAGTCCCTATCTCCAACTGAACTCACTACTAATTAAAACTAATTACGTTCCTTCAGCCAAAGTGATCTTACAGAGAAAACTAGAACTACTGTTCTCTTTACTGGTAATAAAGATTCAGGCAACAGCTGAGGTCATTTGCAAAAGAATACAAGTTTGTTCACAGCGTGGTAACATCTATTCCACCCTACCTAACAGGTTTTTTTTTTTTAAACACTAAACTAGCCTTTAAAAGAGAGAGAAAAGGGAGAAGCTACAAAACTGTGGCTGTTCATTTTTATTTTAGAATTTTGTTGTTTACTTTTGAGTAAGAAACTGGAGAGAAAATGTGTCCTACTGAAATATTTTTAGTTATGTAAACTCTAATTGCTAAAGGAACGATCTTCTGGAGCTACCCATGTTAATATTTGTATTTTTGCAACAAAGGCTGTCATTTAGTTGCATGTTGTTAAAAGAATTAGAAGGTAAATCTTCCAAACTTTTACTGGAGGTAGAAAAGCAAAAATAATCAGTTTAGTAACACAAATTCAAATGAATTCAGATACCCTAGCAAGTATATGTCCAGCTTTTCTAAGTTAAAAACTTGAAATGTGGGGCCACATCTTAGTACATAGACATCCCTTGCTAGGAAAAGGGGGATGTCCACATGCAAAGCTGTGGCCCTCTATTTGCCATAGAACTGGCCTCCCTGTAAAGCCATTAGAATACCTAAAGATTTTTGATGGAGGCCAAAAATCAAAGGTTGTTTCAAATGTTCTTTTCCTCTCTTCTTAACAGCCCAAACTGTATAGAGCTCAAGAGCTAACTGAATTTCAAACACTGCAACAGCTCTGAAAGCTGTTCAATCAAGAAATTTGGGGTCACATAAACTAAACTTTATTTGCTTGAGTGTCTTTTGATGTCAATGCTCATACCTTACAGTAGACATCCTGAACCAGCTGTTGGAATCCACTTAATTCAACAAGTATTTATGGAGGGCTTCCTGTACCAGGTAGCATATTGAACATAGGAGAGAATACAGATAGAAATTGATCATTCCTTTTTCCTCAGCTCAAACACCACTTTTCTGCAGAAGGCCATCCCCTCCCCACAACTGTTTAATACCTCTCCTTCTGAAAGTACCTTCCATGCACTCTGTGTGTGTATGTATGTGGATAGCTATGTATCTTGTATTTATGTCTTTCACATTAGAATCTGAGCTTCTTGAGGACAGAGAATAACTGACTTTCTTTGTATCCCCAATACTTAACACAGTGCTGAAACATAATAAAAGCTTAATGGAAACAACCTGTACACAGATAAGTCATTTTTTGTGTGTATACATATGTAGGTACATACACACACACAACATGAACACAAGTAATTTTGTGTTTTTGTCCTTCGTTCTCCAAGAAGACCCTGACATCAGGATGATGACATGACTTGCAGTTGACCTTGAATTTGAATGAGGGAGGGCTGACAAGTAATTTTAGGCTGAAGAAAGCTAACAACTATGGGTGTTAAAAAAAAAAAAAAGCCTAATGATAGCACCTGAGTTATGTTTTGAAGGAAGCAAGGGAGGCAGAGGTGAGGGGCAAACACATTCCCGGTAGGAAGAACCATCCAGGGACATCCTGGAATCAGCTAAAACTGGTTCTCAAGAACTGAATGTTAAATTTTCAGTGTGAGCATCGACATCTCCGAAATCAGCAAATGTTACAAACCAAGGACTGCTTTACTGTATTATTTGCTGTGTAGATTCAAAAAAATTCATAATACAGATTAAGCTTAATGTGGGTACAATTTTTTCTTTTCCCCAGAGAGACATCTGTTAAATATTTACCAGCACCCTCCTGGTCAAACCTGTGCAAAGATAAGAAAGTGGAAGATGGAATGTCACATATAGGGAACTGCCAGCAGATCAGTGTGTCGTGGAACATAGAGTACATGAGAAGTATTGTGTACTTGGCCTGGAAAGATAGGCTAAAGGCAGATTGTGAAGGGCTTTAAATGTGAGAGATAGGAGTCTATATTTTGTTGTAGTTCAGGAATTCTTAACCCTTTTTGTGTCATGAACTTTTATTTTTTCAAAATGCTTAAAGAAAAATATATCAGATTACAAAAGGAATTAATTACACTGAAATCCATTTATAAGAATATTAAAGAAAGAAGTTCACAGGTTAAGAACACTGACCTAATGGGAAGAGGAAACTTGAAGTCTTTTGCCAAAGAGTAGACTGGTCAGGCTCATGCTTTAGCAACATCAGTTTGGCAGCTGGGTGGGTGGGGGGGAGGGATTAGAGAGGACAGAGATCTGAGCCTGGGAGACCAATTATGAGGTTTTTTTTTAAATATTAAGAGTCTAGGAAAGAGGCAACTAGGTTGGGAGCTTCAGAGGTAAAGAAATGGCAAATATGTGATGTTAATAGAGATCAAATGGGACTAGATTTGGTAACTGAATGGAGAATAAAGAATAAAAAACATTTAAAAAAAGAATGACTTCCAGATTTTATTCTTACGGGTCTGAACGACTAGAATGTCAGAACAATATTAGGACCTTTGACAGAAACAAAGATGAAGGGATGAAGGGTAGATCTGAGAGAAGAGGATGAGGCTTCAGTATCCTTCTTGATCCAAGAAGGATCTCACAACTATTTGCAAGAATACCAAAATGAAAACCATGGCAAATCTATACCAGAGTGCTGAGCCTGTTAAAGGAGATAAGAAATCCTTTCCAGACATGATTTTAATCACAATCTCTCATTCTACATACTGACTGATAATTTCAAAACCTTTTCTCCTTCAAGTTCTCAACTTCAGCCCACCCTATACTTGGAGTAGATGGCCTAATGTTGTATTTTCCTGCTTGGTTTTCTGCCAAGAACTCCTACTACTCCCCTCCTCCAGGAATTTGAACATCAGCACCCACTCTCCTCCTTTACTCGTCTCTTAGCAAGAGGCCTTCTTATACATTGCTCTATTTATGCTTTCCGTCTCATTCTGCTTCCTTCAAAACCTTTTTCCAATAGTATAGTAGGAACAACATCCCAGTCTCTCGCCCGATGCAGTCAGGCAACATATACCCAAAAAGTATTGATACATTCCCTGACACTTGGTTGCATGAGAGGGCAAAAGGCTCAGACTATTGAAGTTATTTCCTTATCACCCGAGGACAAACCAGCCAAGAGAAACACCAAATAGATAGGTGATGCTTGGATGGTAAAGCACTCAGACAAGGGAGCTTTGCTCAGCTAAATCAACTCAAGGTGTCCTTAATGACTATTCTGTCTTTTCTAAGTAAATCTCTTCTTAAGTGTTGAATGACTTATCTTTCTTTCCCCCAATATTGAACTAAAGTATCAGAGGACTGGCCTGTCAGTCCAGTTTTCATGCATCTTGAATAGAACTTTTTTTCTATTTAGAATTCATCTAGTTAAACCTTGAATCAAGGTTTAACATAGTTAAGAAACTTGATCAGCATCAGTTAGGCAGAAAGTGGCCCCACTTACTACAAAGATGCTCTGGTGACTTAAATCCTAAAATTTCAGCTCTTGCCTCAACTTCACTGTTAAATTGTTGCAAAACTAGTCAGTTCTGTAGACTTCCTCACCGAATCATTCTCTTTTCCACCCTTCCACTTTGGCTTCTATCCCTAGTACTCTACTGAAAATTCTCCACTCCCCCTGCTTCTAGCCTTGTTGGTGACCTCCTAATTAACAGATTTAAAAATATTTTCTCACTTGCCCCCTTCTTAACTTTTCAGCAGCATGTGGCAGTTTACTATTCCTTGATTATATATACTTTCTCCTCCTTTGGCTTCAGAAGTACTGGGTACACTTCTACTTTTCCTCTTATTTAATTCAAAGTATTTATTATCTGTCTGATATAGTCATCACCGTGCTAGATGCTAGGGATAGAAAATTTTAAAAATGTATAATCCTTCTCTTAAGGAGCTTACATTTTATTGGGGGTGTGAGAAGTGAAGGAAGAGATGGTTTAATGTACACAGATAAATATAAAATTCAGGCTGTTCACCAGGTCAAATACTGAAGCTGAAGCTTAATTACTTTGACCACATAATGAGAAAATAGGACTTACTGGAAAAGATTCTGATTTGGGGAAAGATTGAAGGCAAAAGGAGAAGGGGACAGAAGAGGATGAGATGGATAGATGGTGTCATGGAAGTAACAACATGAACTTGGACAAACATCAGGAGAAATGGAGGATAGAAGGGACGGGTGTCCTCTTGTCCATGGGGTCACAAAGAGTTGGACATGACTGAGTCAAAGAACAAAGTATAAAATATGTGCCACATAAACACAAAGTATTGAGGAGCAGGCATTAAAAACTGGAGGCATCAAAAAAAATCATCTGATCTCTCTAACTTGTATTTTGTTGTCTCTTTTGCTGGTTTCTTATCCTTTTCCCTGAACTCTTTCTATGGATGTTTCCTAAGGAACTGGTTAGTTCCATCATTTCTGAAGGTTCTCCTGACAATTTAAAATGGTTTGTTCTCTAGTCCTCTTCTGTTTCTGCTCTTTTCCCTGGACAATCTAATTCATATAGACAAGCAAGTCATATGCTTGATGTCTTGAAATGCTCAAATTACCCAAACCAATGTAATATCAAGTAAAATTAAAATGCAGTTCCATTAAGACATTCATTTTCATCCCCTTGGTCCATGTAATTCACCCTCCCTCTATGTTTCTCATTTCATTCTGCAGTGTCTTTTTACCTAGTGATCCTCAAGCACATGGAAATTACATAGTAATAACTTGGATAACATGGTCATGTGATGGGCCCTACAGAACAAATCCTGTCCTAAGAGACTCAGTTCCCATGTCTAATTTCTCCACTTCCTGAATGACAGACAGAGATGGTCAGACCCTCGATCTTGTCTTTATATACGAGTATTCCATTTCCATGTTCAGGACCTGTGAAATTTCTTTATCTGATCAAAATATCTTATTATTCTGTATTTCCTCTGTTCTTACAACCCTCAACCCTCTTTCTCATCCTTGCCATATTCTCCAATCCCTCCACCAATTCTTTTTCAGGCCATTACCTTTTCAGTGGTTACACTTTTTCACCTTTCCAGTCTTGATGCCTCGGTGAAATAGTTCAACTTTACACTATCCTCTACATGACAGTCATTTGCCCCTCAACGTACTCCTCCCTTAAACTTTGTATCATTTCCACGTTTAATCCCTATTCATAATGAACAGAAGGGGAAGAAGTCAGGAAACAATGGTGTACTCCACTACAAGTTTATGTTACGTTATCATAACTGGGCCCCACCCCAGCAAGTAATACTCATACTTCATAACAGATTTGCTCTTCCACTCACCATGACTACTATTTTAAACCTTCTGATCCTTCCTCAATATCCTACAGCATGCCTTCCCTTCACCCCTTTAGCTGAGGTCCTTGTTTCAGAGTTGACTGACAACAGTTCCTTTTTCTCTACTCATGTCACATCACTCATACAAAACCTCCCACTATTTCCTCCTTTCTCTTTCTTGCCAATACAAATTGCCAGTGCAAGTGTAAGTGATCCTATCCATTCCTGTCTTGTCCAGCAGATTGCTTCCTCCATCGTCCTGATTGTCTAATTTTAAATTTCTCCTTATCTACTGGTTCCTTCCCATCTGCCTACAAGCATACTTATACCACCTCCACCCTTAAAAAAATCATTACTTTAGAAACCATTACAATCCCACCAGCTATTGCCTAATCTCTCCTTCCCTTCATGACTAAACTTAAGGAAGCCTCCTACTCCCACTACCTTTCCTCTCACTCTCTTCCCAACTCTGCAATCTGGCTTCCAATCTCATCATTCCATGGAAATTGCCCTCTTCCATGTTACTAGTGATCTCATAACAGCCTTTTCTCAATTTTCATCTTAAGGTTTATCTCACCAGTTCCTTGACCTCTCTGCAGCCAACTTCTTTTGGATACTCTTTCCTCTCTAGGTGTTTGGATACTCCTTTTTTCTGTTCCTTCTACCTGTCTGAACACTCCTTTTCCATCTTCTTTACTAGCTCTTCCTTCTCATCATGCCCACTCACCATAGGTGTCCTTCTAGTTTCTATTCTGGGATTTCTCTTTTCCTTCTACATACTTCCCTTGGGGATCTTACCAGCTTCCATCAGTTTATCATCTCTGCATGAGTCCCAGATCTATATACCCAGTCCAGACCTTTCTCTTGAAGTCCAGTGTTATATCCCCAACTACCTCTGGGACATTTTGACTGAATGTCTTATAGGCATTTCAAACTCAAAATTAGACTATCTTTTCCCCAAACTCTCCCTTCTTCCCAACCTTAGTACAGCTTCCTCTGGGAATCACAGTCCTTCCAGTCACCTAGGCTGGCAACCTCAACTCTTCTCTCACATACCCACTCTACTGTCAAGTTCTGTTTACTTTTGCAACATCTCTCAGATATGCTCCCCACTATTCTCTCCATTCACACAGCCACAAACTTAGTTCAGGCCTCATCATCTCATACCTAGTCTATATCCAGTCATTTGATTGGTCTCCCATCTGTATCTCTCCCCACCAGTCCACCCTCCACTCAGCTGCCATCTTCCTAAAGAACAGGTTTGGCATTTCACCTCCCTACTCAATCAACTTCAGTTACCTTTAGAACAAACAATAAAATCCTCTGCTATTTAAAACCCATAAAATCTTGGCATCTTCCACTTAAATCCTTTATTCCCCTCCAGATATCATTCAATTTAGTGGCCCTGGCTTCTCTTTGCTGTTCCTTGCACAAGACAATCTATTTTTGGACTATGTGCCTTCCTGCTGTCTGTCTCCCATGTCTAGAAAGGTCTCCCTCCTCACCTCCACCTCTTGACTTCCCTGGTTTCTTTCAAGATTCAGCTTGAATCTCACCTTCTCCATGCCTCTTCTGGTTCCTCCCACTGCCTTCCCTTGGTAATTAGCTCTCTTGACACCCTCTTCTTCTCCTTCTTCCCTCCCCCTCCCTGCCCCCTGTGTATGTATGCATGTATGTGTATTACACATACACACACATATATTTGTGTATGCTATATATTTATGTATCTTGTATGTATACAATATTTGAATGTTATCTCCTCCATCAAAATGTGAATTCCTTGAGGGCAGGTACAGTGGTTTTTTTTTTTAATTTTCTTTATATCCCTAGCACTTAGCAAAGATCCTGAACATCTTAAGCATTTAATAAATGATTATCCATTGACTGATTAAAGGGAGAGAAGAAAAATTACAAAGAAAATTAAACAGGTATAAGGTTTTCATTTGTACTGGAGAGAGATGTGGTTCATGAAGATAAAACTACCAAATCAATTTCACAGTGTTGAGTGGTCTTCAAAGGAAACAGGATAAAGTCACTTGATGGCAATTGATTGTAGGAGAACTGTTTGGAAAAGTTTTCTTTGAAAATCAGTCAGTCAAAATATATTTATTAAATGTTTACTACATGTCAGCCACTCCCAGCCCTTAGCACAGTACTATATAGACAGAAAGCATTATATAAATGTTAACTAATTATTATTATGTGAAAAGAAGTGAAGTTTGTGAAAACTATAAAAGCTGGAAGGGGACAGGTTATGAAGGACTTTAAAAGACAAATAGGATTTTATATTTGGTCTTGGAGGGAACAGGGAAACCACTGAGTTCACTGAATAGGAGGGTCATATTGTCAGACCTGAGCTTTAGGAAGAATTCTTATACACAGCATACTTTTCTGTTCAATATGTAACTTTCAAAGCTGTCCTGCTCTAGACAATCTATTAAACACTTAGAATGAAAGCAGCCTAGATGTTTAAAACATTAGCATGATATAAATTTTAAATATTTGTGATGAATACTTTCCTTAATAATAGTAATAGACATTATGAAATTACTCTAAAAGAAGTTATTTTACCTTAAAATAGTTCAGCTACCTCATGGCGAGTTAAAAGCAAGCATTATACTGCCTAAGTACTCCAGCTTACAAATGTGTCATTGTGAATGACAAGCTGTTAAGTGAGTCAGCAGTGTAAAAATTCTATTTAAAAAGCTGAAGATCCTGGGATGTACTAACAGGAGTATGACATGCAAGAGCCATGAAGCAATTCTCACAATGTATACAGTATCTACACTGTAGTTTCACACTTAAAAAAAAAAGTGGAAAAATTAGAAAGGGTATGGAGAATGTAACCTACAATGACCACGGGATAGGGAAAGGAACCGGACCTAGGATTTTACTGATATAGGGAACCAGATCTGTATCAATGCATGTCAGTACTTTTTCTACATACATTATAGTTTTAGATTGTTGCTTAAGTGACTTCTTCAAGACTGCAACCCATACATGGGACTAAAATATAAGTGTTCCTGGATTTGAGACCAGATCTCTATACACTATGCCATGCTGCCTCTCAAAATGACCAAACCTTTGGAAAATAAGATGTACAAGGAAAGGCGAAGGTACTACTTTTATAAAGACATTTCACAATGGACTTGAAATGGAGATATTTTCTTACCTCACAAAAGAAAGATCAAAAGAAAGCATGCATTACTTCTAGAAACATTACATCCACACAGATAAATGAGTAATTCAATGATAAAACAGAAAAATAAGATTGTAGGCAACAGTCTCTTAAGTAGGAAATTGTTTTATTTGATTCTATAACAGGCCATCAATCAAAATAGGCTGTGTCACTAACAAAGAGAATTCCAACTGAGAGGTAAAAGAACTCATCACTGTCCTGTGGGGATGAAGATTAAAATGACAATTCACTACTCTTGTGGTCACCATGGTGACCATGGGTTGATGTACTAAGTGAAGTTTAAATATTGTAATAAGGACTAATCTACCAATTATTTATGATGACAAAAAGCTTGTTTTAGAGGGAGGTTGAACTATGGTTATTAACATTTATAGGGGGTCATCCTCCTTTTTAGAGCAGCATACTCATTCATACAAGCATTTTAATAACAAAAGAAATATTGAGCCTGTTCAAACATTTAAAATTGAAGTAGTATACAGTTTTACTCCTTAATGTTATTCCAGATGCCAATAGGAAGGAACACTATGGGTTTTTGGATGACTAAATTCACTTTGTCACATCTGTCTTGCCACAACCTCAAAGGTAACTCTCTTTGGCTGGGCTTGTGGAAATTATTAAGGCCAGAACTAAAAATGACAGAAAGTTGCTGAATAACACTTGTTGCTTTTAAAAAAGACCCCACATATGAATTGTAGAAAAATAAAAACAGGTGTTATTGGTTGAAGGAAAAGTATGATCAGCCCTAACTTCACTATAAATGATTCTTCTGTTGCATTTACAAATAGGCCAATATAGAAGCCTACAAGCTCCCCCTCCAATTTCATTGTCACAGTCACATGGGATCTAATGGATACCCTTAATGACGAGAATCTAATTTAAATTTGATCTTCACTTCTTTAAGAAGGGTATTACTTAAATAAAACTGCAATACAGAGGCACAAAAATGAACATGCAGTTGTGGATCTAATTTGTAGTTTATCATAGTCCATAGTTACCACTAAGATCTGAAGAAAAGGAGTTTTATTATGAGATCCATTTTATAGACTGGGAAAATAAAATATAAAGATACTGACTTACTATTGACTTACTTATAATCTAAGTTCAGAGCCAGTTTAGGACTTTAGGTTAACTGTTTAAAATTCCACTTAACAGACAAGTATATGAATACTTAGTAGAGAAATACTTCATTAATTTGGATTTTACTAATTTGTAAATTGTAATAACTCCTTTTCTTCATTGAAAGAACAACTTAGTATATAGGACAAATTAATGGCATAAATAGGTCCTGGTGTTTATTTAAGGAAATTGAAAAATTTTAAAATATTAAAATATTTTAGAAACACCTATTTTCTTTATAATTAGCTTGATGTATTAAGACTGCTTTTTGATCAGGTTACACTAAGCTAATTTTACTTAATCAATTTTATAGGTACCTTTTGAAAGTACTCAAACAATTTTTTAATATATTCAATGACTCATGTTGAATTGAGGTTTACTAATCTTTCCTTTGATTAGTGAGAAACATGCCTCCCTACAGGACTCTGCGGGTTCCAAATCCTAGTTTAAAACTAGCTGAACTGTTACCTATATTGACTCCCAATGACTCTTATAACTAGAAGATTGTATTGATGTGAGTTTATTAACTCAACAAATAGTACAATCACACTGATCTTCCAATTTATCCCAATATACTCCCCACCCATATTCAAATACTCTTCTAGAGTATCAGTGATCTCATCAATGTGTACATTCCACTGATGCAAACTGAAATCCCTCCATGTCTGCCTACCCAATGTAATACTTGTCTTTGTCCCTCCTCCCCAAGTTCACTATAATGGGATCTAATCAATGTGGGGGGGTCACTTTCTTCAATTCCTCCTAACATCTAAGTAGACCAATGGAGGTTCTGGGCTGTCTGTCCATAGTTATCCCTCAATCTCCCCACCTTACCTACAATTTTCTTTCCAAGTCATACATTTTCTTGATGACAACATTCTGTATTATCTCCCAGACTTCTCTGCAGTTTTAACGTCTTTCAGTTTGTATCTTTAATAGGCTAGGAATAGGGATTTCATTTTTAAGGAACACATCAATAAGTAAACTCCCTCTACCAAAACAGGTTGCCACCTTTTAAGCAATAGGACGGAAGTTCAATGGTTTAAATTGCTCAGGGCTACACAACCAGTAAGTGCCAGAGAGATAGGACTTGATACTAGGTCTTCCTGGTTCTAAGGCCAACTCTTTCTCCCACTACTGCTTCCTGCTCTCAGTAGCAAGATAAATACGATTTATACTTACTGAATTCTACCTATAAAAGTGTTGTTGAGAGGCAAATATTTCCCTTTGGGAGGAAAAACAAATCTGTAAATGAGGCCGTAAGTTTTGCTATGCATAGTGGCCAACCAAGTGACTAGCCACTGAACCACACAGGTTCTCACACTACAGAATCAGTTTTACTAGAGTGTACCTGAAGCATTTCCAGGTTGGTAGGACCTGCCAGGGATTGAACTGCATTGGTACACTTGGTCACCTTCCCACAATGATCAGGTCTTACGACTTTGGTAAAGCTAGGAATGATCAACTTTCAACTAAATGTAATGGGGAGTGTGACAGGAATGATAAAAAGGACATAATTTGTAATTTATGTAAAATGGTTATGGCACAGCACATCAATTTGATATGAGCTCGATTTTAGCAAACAGATAGTACCTCCTTAAACTTTTTTTATCAAAGTTGTGAGTAAATTACAAAAAAAATGATTTGAGTTTTACTTCCTTTCCCTTCATTAAAAAACCAAATACAATCTAATGCATCATTTTGCCTTATTTTCCCCCTCAAAACATATCTAGTAAGTGTGGTACCCCTTCCTTAACATAACCTCTGATTAAGATGCTCATAAGGAGTTAAAATGACTATATGTAGCAGAAGGGCAAAAAAGAAAACAAGATTATGAACAATTCACAAACTGGGTAATGCACTAATTCTTAACTGGAGTTGACTATAAACATACAGGATAAACTGGTGGCTGAGGTTCTCTATTTTCATAAGAAATGAAAATTAACTTAATGGACTGACTTTCTGGAGATAGGTTCTATGGGAATGCAAAGCTTAATCATTAACCTTATTTATGTTGCTGTAGAACAAGGGGAAATTATCAATTATCAATTACGTAATTCAGGGTTTTCTGAAATTGCCATATAAAAGCAATTGATTATATTAGTAGCTTCATATGGGGTTTGAGTTATCTTCTCCCACCATTCCTTCTCCAATCTTTCAGAAGCAGTAAAAATGTATTGATATAACATTTTCTTCCTCTCCTTGCTCACCGTCATTAACTGCTAGGGAGTAGTTAAAGGGCAGGAAGAGGTAAAGGAGCACGACAAACGGTTCATAGACAACCCTTAAATAACTGATCATTTATATTTTATGGTGAGTAGAAATACTCCAAAGCTAACTTTTACACCACGGATTTCTTCCTAGGCTTAAAAAAAAAATTCTCATGCTCAGTACATTACAATACAGTGCTTTCCTCTCATCACCAGCTGAGACCTTTGAACAGTTTCTCACCTTTTGGATCTTCGGAATTATTTTAGCAGCAAATTACCTTAAAAAACAATCAGTTATACACGTAAAGTAAGCTGTCTGCTTCCTAGGGAGTAAGTGGCCTCTTAAGTGTGTGACTTCTAGGCTGTGTCCATGGGTAACAAATTCCTTCTATTAAAAAAAAAAATACTGATTTACAGCAAATTCTTCCTCTTCCTCCCCACTCTTTTGTTTGGAATGCTGAAGTATTTCCCCCTTCTATCCCACCTCAGGAGCCCCAGACATCGCCCAGTTGCTACGTGCCTGCCGGCAGTCCCCAACAAATACGGAAACCCCAGACCTTGAAGCCCACCCAGCCTGGTCCAAAAAAAGTTCTTCGATTCCAGCTGCGGCAGTTCAGGGTCTCTTCTCTTTCTGACTTCAAGTCAATTTCCTGTTTTCGCACTGCGGTTTGTTGGTCAACTGTGCCTAAAGATTAAACGTCAGATAATCCCTGTCACTATCTGGAATGATTTCCAAGAATATTTCCCGATTTCCTCAATAATCACGCCCTTAAATTCCAAGAAATTTAGCTTTTCATGGAGCTTTGTTCTCCCCTACACACGCACTCCTCCGGACCCCTTCTCCTTGTTCCCCAAGGGTTAACAGGAAGATTGCCTTAATGCATACAGCATGACGCAACTGCTTTGGGTCATATTTCAGCCTAGGGGCTTTTTTTGTTCTAGGTTCGAGACCACCCCGGCGCACCCGCCGCCCCAACCTGGCTTTTCAGCTTTCTAATCTCCATGTTTTGTATTAAGGCGAAAAAAAAAAACATTGCAGAAACATCAGCATTTCCTTTTCTCTCCAGAAACCAAGCTAAGCGGCGGGTGAAAACAGGAATGAAATTTGTATTAACCCCGCTCCACCCCAAAGGGACAAGACGAGACGAGTAGCCGTCGTTCGCCTCCTCACGTGTGACCCTAGCGCAGCAAGCTCTGCAGGAGCCGCCGCCCAGCCAAGCAGAGCAAGACTCCCAAGGGCTCTTTAAATACGATCTATAAATACTACGGGCTCTGCGGGGCTCACGTCACGGCCAATCCGCCCTCTGGTTGGCCGACGCTCCCTCTCTAATTTGCATACCTGGATTGCACAACGGGGTGGCCCTAGGGCGTCAGTTTCCCTCCTCCCGCTCCGCCCTTCTTTCCTTAGATTAGCTGGGTCTCTGGAGCTGCCGACGCTGCTGGAGGGCGGCTGGCGCTGCGAGCCCTGCCACCCGGCAGGCGGTCAGCTAGATGAGACGCTAGACTTGGAGGCCACGGTAACTAATGTGTGTAAAGCTGTAGGAAGGGTCCAGACGTCTTTGAACTATGGAACCTTTTAAGCCTCGAATTACGTGGGGGAGAATGATTGATTGCCCTGGAGCACGGTGGAGTTTGGCTAGCAGCAAGCAGATTGACCCATTGGAACGTGTATATTTTCATTACCTTCCAGGAAATGGAAAGGCTGATACATGGCATCGGGGCAAATTGCATCCCTGTGTGAATCCCAAAGGCTGAAATTAAGCCACGTGAGACCTCGACACGTAGCCACGAATGTGCCCGATGATTTGTGACTTTTGATTTTCAAAAAATGCTGCTGTGGTACCACCAATAGGACTAGCTGAGAAGACGAAATGGGAAAAAAGAATGGAGAGGGGGAGGGGAAAGAGGAAATCCAATGAAACCCTAATCACTAGAATACTTTAAATCTGACTTTTAAAACCTACACGCACAGTTAAACATGCCAGAGAATCTGCCAGTCATTATGACGAGAGACAGAACCACTTTCTTAATGCAGTTTTTTTTTTTTAAAGAAAATGTTATGTAACAATGTAAAAATCTTTAATGCTATGATTCATTTGTGTGGGGGTTAAATAGGTAGTGCCATTACTTGAGAGGAACAATTGAACTACAGACAAGTTTGACGGTTTGTGACAGTATCTGAATGAGTCTGTTGGGGAGCATAGAGGGGGTTGTCAAAGGAAAGATCGTGCTTTGGCAGCATTCAAAGGTCCTGTGTGGGGGCTTCTGTCAAAATAGATGCCGTTGTGGGGAGACAGCTTCTCACTCTGGATTGTTTTATGATGTTTTAATCTCATCAGACTGTAAGCTCTGGGAATAGGCTCTGGCAAGTTCTAAGAAGCACCTGCCCTCCATTAATTCATAATAAATATACACAATTTATACCTCAATCTCTAGGCTGGTGACCTTTACTTCGTTGTTATTTAAAACAAACAAACAAAAAAAAAGTAGAGAAGCTGTGTATTCCGCGAGGTAATGGAAAGACTTTGAACCCAGATGCTGAGTTCAAAGTCTTCTTAACCTACTTACTGGCCCTGTGGTTTTACGCAAATCACTTCATTTATCTGGTTTCGTTTTTTTTTTTCATCTGTAAAATGAGAGGGTTGAGCTAGATAAAGTGTTCTTAACTGTTTTTGTGTGTGTCATGGACACCTTTGATAGTCTGCTAAAGCCTATCGACTCCTCCGTTTTAAAATGTTTTTAAATGCATAAAATAAAAGACTAAGGACTACAAAGGAAACCAAAAGTTAGTGAAAATAAAGGGGTAATTCCTATTTTGAACCTCCTGAAATCTATGAACTAGAGGGTCTTTTTTAGCTCTAAATTCTCTGAAATGTATATTAAATTTGATTTTGGATTTGTGTTTTAAAAGGCTGTGTGGGAAAAGATTATGGGAACACCCATGGTATGGCTTAAAATTTCAAGATTTTATTATCTGGAACAGGGAATATTGTATGGTACCTTTAATATAGTAGGTGTTTAATGCATATTTCTTCAATTAAGTAATAGTTTATTTAGCAGTCAGGTGGTGCGGTGGATAGATCATTGGACCTAGAGTCAAGAAGACCTGACTTCAAATACAGCTTTGTGACCTTGGGCAAGTCATTTAACCTAAAATGGAGACAGTAATAGTATCGATCTCACAGGGTTGTGGTGAGGGTTAAATGAGATAATATTTGAAAAGTGCTTATCACAGTGCCTGGCATTTTGCAGTTATTACATTAATGATTATTCTTCTTGTATTAGGATGCCAGAAACAATATTGTTACAGTTTCATAAATGCTTTAGAGCCTCATATGTTTAGAGTTGGAAGGGACATCAGAGGCTTTCAGGTCTAGTCCTAGCTTTTTATAGTTAAGAAAACTGAGTTTAAGAGAAGTTAAGGGACTTGCCCAGGGTCCAGGGGTATGCTGGTAAGTGTTTAACAACTGGCTGTCCATAAAAAAAAAAAATCCTCAGAAAATACTTTTAAATTGAATTCGCATTATTAGCAATTTCTATCACTTTTAAAGTCTATACAACTAACAAGACAACCTATTAAGCGCTGATTTGGTTACTGATCTCTGAAGGATAAGCGCTCACAGTGAAAATCTGATAATCATTGAGTGACTGGCTTCAGCACACCTCTGCTGAGGTTATACAAGAAACGTCAGAGGTAGAATTTGAACTCAGGGTCTCTGATTTCAGAGCAATGTTTTCCCCCAAGTACATTATTGCACTGATGATGAATGCAGTATCATTAATTTTTTTCTCAAAAAACATATTTACCTAAAGCAGCAACATGTGATTTGAAGCACCTGGATTCATTAAATTTTATAACTGAGTTTGGGAAAGCATTTGATTGGCAAGAATCATAGATTTTAGTAGAAGAGCTCCCCCTGCTTGTGAAATGGTTTGTGGTTAAAATGCCTGAAAAATGTCAAACACCTGTGTGTCAGTTGTAAAACTAGGAATCTCCAGAGTCAGCCAAATCCAACAGATCAGATTTCAGAATGTTTTGGAGCAATATCTAGTCTGTGGGTTGTTAATTTAATTAAAGTCACTTCTTCAATCAAGCTGCAATTTCAGCTACATACTGCTAAGTGTGTGTACCCATCCAGGTGTTGAACGCATCACTAATTGAATGTTATCCTGAGGTCTTTTTACATTCTCCTAATGGGACAGAGTAATTTACATGGCAAGCATTGCTTTGCTTAATGCATATGAAATATCGTGTCTAAATCTAATTAAATTGAAGTGAAACTTCTATTATTCAGACATTTGTGCACTAAAAGGTATCAGTGCAGGAATGTTCTCTTTCCTAATGCCTGGATAACTTTGGACAATTATACTGGCAGAGCTAATATATGTGACTACTTATTTGGTCTTTGACCAGTAGTTCCCTTATGAACTTGGCTTTCCCCTGTCCTTAATCTATACCTATTTTCCCAGTTGAACTCTATTTGAGGGAATAAAAAAGGGAAATGGTAAAAGAGTCTTTGCTCAGCTCCCAAATCCCTTAATAGTTCTACCTTCTTACTATCTTGTATCAATTTCCTCTCAGTATAGAATAAATGAACACATATATGTATGTTTATGTGCATATACATATATGTGTATACTCACATGTATATGACTCAAGCAAGAATTTGGCCCAATGTGATACACACTGTGCTGGGAATATATTGTGTGTATGTACATTTATATGAAAAATTAATCTATATTTTATTTTTCTTACATTTTATATTTCAAATATTTTTTCCTCTCTTCACTCATTTTCATATATATATATGGGATAAGGAGTAGATCTATTTTCCATTGGTTTAAGGAAATCCCTGCTGAGGAAATATCATCATCCAATGCAGGCTGGCACCTTTTCTGCAACTTAGAGACTTATGGAGTTGCTCAGAGAACCTTGAGAAGTTTCAAGTCTTTCCCAAGGCCCTGAAACCAGTGTCAGAGGCCAGATTTGCATTGAGGGCTCCGGGCTCTCAGACCAGATGTCTATGTAATATTCCTCACCACTTCTTTATCTACTTACATAGAGGATATGTATGAATTACTACAAATCAGATAAATGTAAGATAGAGTGCCCGCAGTAGTTGAGGGTCAGGAAAGGCTTCATATAGAAGGTGCTTCTTGAGTGACTTCTTAAAGAAAGAGAAGTGAGACCACCAATGAGACCAATGAAGGTAAGAGGAAAACTGGCATTTATTGAGCTCTTACTATGTACTATGAGCTGAGAATACAAATAAAAGCAAAAAGAAAGACAGTCTTGGCCACAAGAAACTACCTTCTGATGGGAGGAAATGATATGAAAAATGGGGCTAAAAAGGGTGGGATGGGAGAAGAAAAGCATTAAGCTCCAGAAGAATCAGTTTTGAAATCCAGAATATCAAGAACATGCCTGGGAGGAGAATGAAGACAGGCTTGTGAAGGCTCTTCCACAAAATGGAGGCCCCAGGATGAATTCACCAAGGCAAGAAGAGTGAGTCTTGTGGAGAAATATTGCCAGGTGGGCACAACATGGGGGTAGAAGAATGTTCCAGGGCAAGGAGTCCCCAGGAGGCAAGGATGAGCTAGTAGTAGAGAAAGCATGGTTTTGAAGTCCAGAAAAGATACATAAGATAAGAAAAAATACATTCTAAAGGAGAAGCTGGCCATTGCAAAGGCATGGCCCAAGAAGATATAGTACTATGTGTAAGGAATGGAGAGAAGCACACTTTGGCTGAATTACAAAATATGAGATGGAGAGTGATATATAGTGAAACTGGAAAGGTCATCGGAGGCAAGGTTGGGAAGGCCTTTATGGAGCCACTGGAGTTCATCATAGGAGAATGACATGATCAGATCCATGCCTAAGAACAAAATCACTTTAGCATTTGTGTGGAGGATGTATAAAAGTAGGGAGAGAACTGAGGAAAGAATACCAATTAGAAGACTACTTCAGAAGTCTGGTGGAGAGATAATGAACGCCTGGACTGAAATGGTGACTAAGTAAAAAGACGGGGCCACAGGTAAGAAATGCTACAAAGGTAAAAATGGCAAGATTTGGCAACTGATTGGATATATAAGGTGTCAGAAAATGAGGAATTAAAGATATTGGCAAACTTATAAAAGTGAAAGACTGGAAGAATGGTGGTGCCTTCAACAGAAAGAAGAAAATTGGAAAGAGGAATATTTTGGGGGACAAAGATAATGAGTTCTGATTTGGACATGTTGAGTTTGAAATATCTGAGATACTGAGTTTGAAATGTTCAGTATGATGATGTGGAACTGAAGTTTGGGAGAGACATAGGTTAGAGATTTACATCTATGAGTTGTCTATACGGAGGTAAATGATAATTAAACTCGTGGGAATGGATGAGAATATAGAAAGAGAAGAGGAGAGAAGAGGGCTCAGGATACAGTCTTTGGTTACACCCATGGGTTTTGGGTATGATATGGAAGATGTTCCACAAAAGGAAACCAAGGGATTGATTTGGCAGGTAAGAAAAATAGTAGAGGGTAGTGAGTGGGGCAGCTAGGTGGTGAAGTGGGTAGAATGTCAGGTCTAGAGTCAGAAAGTTCAAATCTGATCTCAGACATTTACTAGCTGTATGACCCTGGGCAAGTCACTTAATCATGCTTGTCTCAGTTTCCTCAGCTGTAAAATGATCTGGAGAAGGAAATGGCAAACCACTCCAATATCTTTGCCAAGAAAACCCTAATGGAGTCATGGAGAGTTGGAATGACTGAAAAATAACTGAAGAACAATAAAATGTCCCAAAATCTCAGAGAGGAGAGAAGATCTTGAAAGAGAGAATGGTTGACAGTGTCAAAAACAGGAACTAAGTCAGGAAAGATTGGGACTGAGAAAAAAACCATCAGACTTGGCAGGGAATTCTTTGAAGAAAGCTGTTTCAGTTGAGCAATGAGGTCAAAAGCCAGATTTCCAAGTGTTAAGGAGTCAGAGAAGAAAAAGCGGAGGCAATGGGTTTAGATAGCTTTTTCTAGGAATGGTGAAGAGGGATACAGGCTAATAATCTGAGGGGCTGCTAGGGTCTCATGAAGGTCTTTTAAGGATGGGGGAGAGGTGGACATATTTGAAGGCAACAGAGAAGGAACTCATTGATAAATGAAAGGGAGATACAAGACACATGATAGGGAGGGATTGTCAGCTTTCTCCATTAGGGAGAAATGTTTAGTTACCTATTAGACCTGAGTACAGACGCTAAATTGGTTCTGAAGAAATGAGCACAACAGTGGAGATTGTGACACCAGCAGTCCAGGAAAACCATACGCCCACTGGAGAAGAGACCCAAGAAGGCCAGAAGAGCAACGTGCGCCCAGTGAGGATTAAGCTCAGTTAAGTCCAGCAAAGCAGCTTTCCCATTCAGTGAGAAACACTTTTAGCAGAGAGGCTGAAGGAGTCAAGGAGCGTGCCTAGAGGGAGCAATTTCAACAAGCTGCCAGAAGACATCCTGGGTCTTGCAGCATTAGAGGTAGAGGTTGCCTCTCTAGATTTCCCACATTGTAGGTCTTAGGCATGCTCAATTTCCCCACAAGTAATGTACATATTTATAGGAGCGTATACCTTATATTCTTATACTATTTCCTTAAATGTTTTTTGCTTTGAGCTAATTTGTCTTTTTTGGCTAATGAAAAGAAAAAGTAAACACATTGGTGAAAAATTATGGCTATCCTTTTGTATGGGGGCAATGTTGGGGGTTGACAGAAACTATATTTAAAATGCTATTTAAGTGTGAGTTGTTTTTCTGTACCAAGAATTCTCTGTGTGACCTTATTTTACCACTCTGACTTAGTCTCTATAATAATTCTTGGACGGTAGCAAGAAAAGGAAAGATGGAGGAATAGCCATTCATTAAGCACCTACTATGTGCTAGGCAGTGGGCTAAGCAAATACTTTTTCATAACATGGGAACTGACACAAAGTGAAGTGAACAGGACCAGAACACTGTACACAGTAACAGTAATATTGTATGATAATCAACTATGAATGACTTCGCTATTCAGAGCAATATAATGATTCAAGACAATTCCAAAGGATTTGTGATGAAGAATGATATCTACACTATGCCCAAGGTCTATAAATCTATGCATACCCTTTGATCCAACAATACCATTACTAAGTCTGTATTCTAAACAGATCATAAGAATGGGGAAAGGACTTATGTGTACAAAAATATTGAAGGGGTGTCCATCAATTGGGGAATGGCTGAACAAGTTGTGGTGTATGAATGTGATGGAATCATTTCCATAAGAAATGATGAACAGACAGATTTCAGAAAAATCTGGAAAGACTTATATGACTGATGCTGAGTGAAGTGAGCAGAACCAGGAGAAAATTGTATGCACATAGTTACAGCAACATTGTTTGATGAACAATTTTCGTAGACTTAGCTCTTCTCAACAATGCAATAATCTAAGACAATTCCAAGAGATTCATGATGGAAAATGCTATCCACATCCAGAGAAAGAACTATGTAGTTTGAATGCATATTGAAATAAGTTATTTTCTCTCTCTTTTTTTTCTTTCTTGTGGTTTTTCCCTTTTGTTCTGATTCTTTTTTCCACAACATGACTAGTGTGGAAATATATTTAACATGACTTTACATATATAGCCTCTATCAGATAGAATGGTGTCTTAGGGAGGAATTTATAACTCAAAATCCTATAGAAGTGAATGTTGAAAACTAAAAACAAATGAATAAATTGAAAAAAAAAAAGAAATGATGAGTAGGCAGATTTCAGAAAAACCTGGAAAGACCTAACTGAACTGATACTGAGTGAAATGAGCAGAAGCAGGAGAACATTGTATGCACATGGTAACAGCAATGTTGTTTGATGACCAACTTTGATAGACTTAGCTCTTCTCAGCAATGCAACAATCTAAGGCAATTCCAAGAGACTCATGGTGAAAAATGCTGCCCACGTTCAGAGAAAGAACCATGGAGTCTGAATGCAGATGGAAGTGTATTTTTTTCTTTTTTTGTTTTTTCTTTCTTGTGTGTTTTTTCCTTTTGTTCTGATTCTTCCTTCACAACATGACTAATGTAGAAATGTGTTTAACATGATTGCACATATATAGCCTATATCAGATTGCTTGCTGTCTTGGAGAATGGGAGTGGTGGAGCAGGGTGGGAGAGAGGGAGAAAAATTTGGAGCTCAAAATCCTTTAAAATGAATACTGATAACTATCTTTCCATGTATTTGTAAAAAATGAAATATGATTTTAAAAAAAGAAAAGAAAAATGCCATCTACTTCTAGAGAAAGAACTGATGGAGTCTGAATTCAGATCAAAGCATACTTTTAAACTTTATTTTTCTTGGGATTTTTTTGGTCTATTTTCTTTTGCAACATGACTAATATGGAAATATATTTTGATGACTGCACTTGTATAATTTATAGCAAATTGCTTGACATCTCAAGGAGTGGAGGGGGGAAAGAGTGAGAGAGAGAATTTGGAACTCAAAATTAAACAAAAAACAAATTTAAGATCATTTTTACATGGAATTAAGAAAAAAGGGGGGACAGTTATGTGGTGCAGAGCACTGGCCTGGAGTCAGAAGGACTTGGGTTCAAATTTTGCCTCAGACACCTTCTAGCTTTGGGGACCCTAGCAAGTCACTTAACTCCAATTGCTCCAAAAAAAGAAGAGAGAGAGAGGGAGAGATAGATAGATAGATAGATAGATAGATAGATAGATAGATAGAGAGAGAGAGAGAGAGAGAGAGAGCGCCCTTAAACACTATTTTATTTGCTCCCTTGACTTACAGTGTTGTGAGGAACACACTTTGCCAACTTCTACAGTTTACTCTGTAAATCTCTTTTTGTTTTCTTTAGCTGTCTTTCTTGAAGAGAAGAGAGAATAAATGTGATTTTAAAAATTTATAACCAAATATTATAATTATTTATGATTGAACACCTAGAAAGCACCGGCTATTATTTCAATCTGCCCTCTGTTATCACCATTCCTCTGAAGAACCCAATAGCTATATTGGGATTCTGTCTTGGCTTTAAGTCGGTCAGAGACAAGGAGATAACTCATAAATCACAGCCTCTTTTACAATAAGGGAAAGAGCTGTCTCTTCTGCTGCATATGCTCATATGTACATTTCATCTTTTCTTTTCCCCACCAGGAGCACCTAGCTTACTCTTCTCAGAATCATACAGATGTTATTATTCAGGTCCTAGCTGTCTCTGTTAAAATGGCAAAAATGGAAATTGGTTGCTCAGAAACTGAAAACATGTGTCTTTGAAAACTTTTCCTAATGTAATACCAAAGTCTGTGGAGAAGTGAATTGCAGTGTTGCCAAGTAAACCCATGCCTCTATGGCAGGAGATCTTAACCACCTGGAGTTATTGGGTATGTTTAGCCATCTAATGAAGCCTGTTGACCATATCCAGAAGAATATTTCTTGCCTATATTAAAAATGGAATGAAATGCTAACTTTCAGTTAGAGGTGAAAATAAAATCCTATTTTTTCCATACAAGTTCATGAACCCTTTGAAATCTATCTCCACCCTGCTTGAGGGAGAATGGACTCCAAATTAAGGCTACTTACTTCATAGAGATGATAATAACACTTGTCTCTCTATGCCCTGGATACTATTTCCTATCAGTTAAAAGTTTGTACTATCTTTAAACCACTCAAGAGCACATATCTACCTTTACTCAACTCTTCAATTTTTCCAATAAGATGCCATCCTACTTCACCTCAATTTATCCCAGAACAAACCAGAAGCAATAGAAATAAGAAGTTTTTTTTTTTTAATATGTAATTTATTTATTTTCAGTTCTTAACATTCACTTCCACAAGAATTTGAACTCAAAATTTTCTCCCCATCTCTCCCCACCCCCCACCCCAGGACAGCATGCACCCCCATCCACCCCTTTCTCCAATCTGTCCTCCCTTCTATTACCCACCCTTCTTCCATCCCCCTTCCCCTCTATTTTCCTGTAGGGCAGAATAGATTTCTATACTCCATTGCCTGTATAGCTTAATTTCCAATTGCATGCTAAAACAACTTTTAACATTCATTCTTAAAGCTTTGAGTTCCATATTCTTTCCCTACCCACCCACCCTTGTTGAGAAAACAAACAATTCAATATAGGTTATATATGTGTAACAATGCAAAGCACTTTCATAATTGTTATGTTGTAAAAGACTAACCACATTTCTCTCTGTCCTATCCTGCCCTTCATTTATTCCATTCTCTCCCTTGACCTGTCCTCCCCCAACAGTGTTTGCTTCTGATTATTCCTTTCCCCAATTTGCTGTCCCTTCTATTATCTTCTCTCTCTTATCTCCTTCTCCCTTGCCTTCCTGAAGGGTAAAATAGATTTCCATATCCAATTGAGTGTGTGTTATTCCCTCCTTAAACCAAAGCCCATGAGAGTGAGGTTCAATTATTTCCTTTAATTCCCCCCACTTCCCCTCCATTGTAAAATCTCTTTCTTCCCTGTTTTATGTGAGGCCATTTGCTACATTCTACCTCTCCCTTTCTCTTACTCCTAGGACATTCCATTTAACAGTAAAGTTTATTATTTTTTAGGTATTCTCCCTTCAAGATACCTTTTCACCAAGAAAGTAATCTCCTATAGTCTTATTTTTTCCCCCATTTTGGGCATTTTCCCAGCCAGTTACTTGACTTTTGAGTCTTTGTCAAGTGGAGGGTATTCTCTAGGGGCTTGTGAGTTTTCAGTGCCTCTAAGGTGGCACAATCAAGGGAGAGGAGTTTACTCCTCTCTTGGCCTGTGCTCTTGTCTCTGAGTAGCCACAAGTTCTCTGCTCTGCCCAGGATCTGCAAGTAGGGTTCCCTCTCCACCAGCTCCACCATGCTAGTGTTCTTTTCACCCCAGGACCACCACTCAAGGCTGAGATCCAGATCAGCCATTTGATTCCCCTCGGGTCATTATGCTGAGGATTCCAAAAGGAGGTGCTGCTGCAGTGACTTCCGCTGCCCTGGGGTCAGGGCTTGGACCAACTCACACCTTCCTCTTACCCAGGTGAAAGAGCTTTCTTACTGACCTTTGAAACTGTCTTTGGCATTTGTGGGTTGAGAAATCTGGGAACTGCAGCTGCTACCTGTTCTGCTCTGTGAAGCCTGCTCCAGTCCTGTCTGAGCTGCACCAGAGCAGCCAAGACTGGGCTGTGCTCTGCTGCAAGCATGGTTCAACAGACCTTTCCTGTTGGCCTTCCAGGCTGTTTTGGGCTGGAAATCTCTTTCACTCTCTCATTTTGTGGCTTCTGCTTCTCTAGAATTTGTTTAGAGTAATTTTTTACAGATATTTTATGGGCTATGGGGGTAGAGCTAGAGCATGTCCATCCTTCTCCTCTGCTATCTTGGCTCTGCCCCCAGAAATAAGAATTTTCCACAAGTTTCCCCAGTTAGCAGCCTCTGATTCAAGGGTTTCACAGACATGTCTTTCCCTTCTTATTAAATTATAACCTCCCAGAGGACAAGATCTATGTGGAATTTATCTTTTATATGGGTATGTGTTATATTATTGCAATAGAATATAAATCTCCTTGAGTGAAGGGAGTGTTTTGGATTTGTTTCCCTAGCATTGATTTCAGTACCTTACATATATAAGGTACATAATAAATGTTGGCTGAATTTTAAAAATAATCTTGTAGACAATATGGAGAAGCATGAATTAGATTATTGTTAAATAATACTACATTTATGGGCTATAATATTGATCCAAATCCAAAACATAATAGGGAAAAATATAAAATGAAGAAAGGTAGAATGGTATAGTATATAGAGGATCATCCTTGGAGTCAGGAAAAGTTAGGTTCAAATCCCACCTATGATACATATTTACCTTCTAGTTATTAGATAAGGGGGTGAGGGGATATTGTCATTTTCTTCACTTGGTTCTATACAATTTAGGAATTGTCCTTACTTGGTCATGGATTTAGGGATGAGTTTGTATTCATAAATGGGGAAGGATCCTCAAATTCAAAACTGATTCTTTTTTTATTTTTTTAAAGAAACCACTTCTGCTGACCTTCAACGATGCAAAGTTGGAATAGATGAGATATGATATTCCTTCATTCTCCACAGTATGGGGAGGAGCTAAAGAAATAAGCTTAGAGCTGGCAAGAAGGCATATGACTAGCAATAAATTATACCAGAAGCAGTAGGTGGAACCTCAGATTGGTCTTTTAAGTTCTTTATTCTTGTCCTTGAACTCTCATTCTTTCCTTGTATTAGAGCAATGGCAGGCTCTTATTTCTGCCTCTCCTCACCTCTCATCTTTCCCATTGTTTGCCAGAGGACTAGAGCTGTCTTATTTTCTCTCCTGCTTCTCTTCCCTCACCCACTGACCACCTTTTCATCTCATTGCTTCCCAATACTCCATTTCACTTTATGAATTTTAAGAAGTGTAAACAATGTAAAAGACACAATAGTCCAATGAATATGGTTCTAACAATTTACTGGGTTCTAATTATTAACAAAATTTTAAGTATTTTGATAATTACAAATCACCTTAAAACTGGAAAAACAAGCAAGTGTGAAGCAGAAAATAAAGAGAAAAGGGGAATTGCTAGCAGACACTTTTACTTTTCAGAGAGTACAAGGAAATGAAAGCATTTTTGACTCCTACAATATTTTGTTTGTTAAAAGTTCAACATAAAAAATATATAGAAATTGGTTTAGTGCATAAGCTGAAAACAGATCTTTGGAATTGAAAGAACAAGTGGAGAAGCATGGAATCTCAGCTCACTGGTTCATTATTTATATTTATCTGAAGTATCTAACTTGATAGTGTTGCCTTCAACTGGCACATTCCAATTCTATCTTTTGGTTCCCTAGTATCATCTCTGTACAATCATTAAAATTTAGGGATAGAGTGGAATGATGGGAGGGAACAAGAATTTATGAAGTTCCTATTATACACCAGGGACTGTGCTAAGCACATTACAGATTTTATTTCATTAGATAGGAACTGAATCTATGATTTTATCAATATAGGGAATTCCTTTGTGAAGAAACAATTTCTACCAATGTAGGTTGCCACATTCTCTGTAATTTATGGTTTTATACAGTTGCCTAGAGCAGGACTTCTTAAACTTTACCATTCATGATTCCTTTTTACATTTCAGCAGTTGGTGGCATTGTGTGGCCTGAGGGCATGCATAGTGCAAAGTGCACATGCTTTGTGTTCAGAACCAAGGCTACAGTGAAGTGGTGAGATGTAACACAGGCAGGCACTTCCAGAAACACCTTGGATTCATTATGTGTTTGATTTTGAATTAATTTTTGGTTATTGTATGTTCAGAAATCTTTTACTGTTTCCAACTTTTTGGGGACTACACATGGGATCACAACCCACACACACTTTAAGAAGTGATGGCTATAGAGCACTGAGGGGTTAAATAACTTGCCCAGGGTCACAAAGGCAGTACACATATCAGAGAAAGGATTTAAGCCCAGATCTTTGGCCTTTTTAAAAACACAATGCTAATTTGGATTTAAATTGATCAAATCCTCTTATTATTCCTTCAGTATACATCATACCATTTAATTATAATGATAGCTGCTTCCCTCAATGTTTCCTACTTTATTTGATGAGACCATCATTATATACTGGTGATGCTGAGTGCTCAAAGTTTTTGCCAGTGGAGTGTAACAGATTCTACCATGTCGTTCAGATATGATCCTGGCAACCAACTGAGCCTGTTTTCCAAGAGTAGCTTAGGACAGAAAGGTTTATTGCAAATAGGCTGACTGACTGACTGATTCCTTAGTGATTTATTTTTTGACCATGGCAACCCATGAAAGAGCAACAAAACAATTAACATGGCCCTGAGCAGAACTTCTGCTTTTGCAGGAACAGAAGCAGAAGAAAAGAAAAGAGGACAAGTGCTAAGAATATGGTTTTTATACTGTCTATAAACTTTAACTTAGCTGTTGGTACTTGAAGTATGAGAAATTTGTTTGGTGATCACTGAGTAGAGTAGAAGAAGTGAAGCATATCAACCTTAATATTCTTGCTATAAAAGAAACCAGAAGGTAGAGGAATAATAACTAGAAAGATCATCTACAGATTCTCCTTGGGGACACAATAAAGACATTGGTGGCATGGGAACATCCAAAACTAACAAGAAATATCACTTCAGAGAATATCTGGTCATCTCATTGTAGTGTTAATGAGAAATACTTGTAAAAAGACAAATCATGAAAATAATTGTCATTTTTGTACCAGCATCTTTTGTAGAAGATGAATAAAGACATTTTATGAAAAAAAATGCAAGAACTTCTAAATTAAACCAATGTGTACTTTGACAAATGGTGACTTTATTGCACAAATGAGAATAAGCAAGACTGACAAAAAATTTAGAAAATATAAGTCATGTAAAGGAATGAGAGGCCGAAAGTTACAGATTACCTAGAAGACATATCTATATATTATGAATAGTTGAGAAAAGAATCAAAAGGTGTTAGATTTGGTGAGTAATGAATAACATATGGTATCCTGGTTTTAATCATACAAATTTTAAATTTTGACAGGAAATGACTAGTTACTAATATGGAAACCATTCTTCTATCAGCTTTCTGTGTACAGTTAAGATGACCAACTTGTTAGACCAAAGCTCAAAACTGGAACAAAAAAAAATAGAAACGAGAAAAAAATTATTGATATACAAGTAAAACAATTTCAACATGACCTATTTTAACAAAGGATTGATTTCTCAAAATGTGGACAGATGATAATTTCATACAGAAATTTAACTGATATAAATTAATTAACATAGCAACATGACCAAAAGAGTCTAAATAGTATATTAATCAGAAAACATTTTATTTATTTGCTTAGCAGAGAAATATGGCAGCCAAGGGATACACAGCTGAGAATATAAACTCGTTTTTAAGATATCAAGGAAGGAGGTAAAAGATTATGAGCAGTTCCACCTCAATAAACAGAGAGAAGTAGTAGAGGGTAAAAGCAGTTTTGAAGAAAGCTTGTCAAGAGAAGCATCTGAGGAAAATCAAACTTTAGGTCATGTGAAACCATAAAGGAGACAACAAACAGAAGAAATATGGAAAAGATCTGCAAAGATTTTTATAATAAACTCTTTTCTCCATTAAAGAAACCAGTCATATATTTTAGTATCATAGCACTATACTTGCTTATGGAAAAGGTAGAAATGCTACTAAAGAAAAGAGAAGTGAGGAAAATGACTGGTTAGGATTAAGTGATCATAGAAGACATCTCTCCTGGAGGAGACAAAATAGGGAAGGTCCTGAGGGATATACTAGTTATGTGAAGGAGGGGAAGATACTAAAAAAATTCTCTAGTCTTTTAAATACCTTCCAAACAGTGACTAAGCTGATTCTGCCAGTTTATATGCCCATTTTCTTATCAACATAAAATATTTATAAGAATCATCTATATGTGCATTTGGGGCATCCCTGATGAGGGTATGAGTGGGAAATATTCCTGTCAGATGTTCTGGTTCCAATCCAAAGACATCTGAATTCCTGCTTTTGTACCTAGTTTCTTTCCTCTGCAGGATATGATATTAGAATACCCTACCACAGGTTGGGCACAAATAGCCTGTGTGAACATCTGGGGTGGATATTCTAAGTTTGCGCCTCCTATGTTACCTTTGAGTTGTTTCAATTTTGCTTTGCTGATAGAGCACAGCACCTTCTCTGATGTGGGCATGCCATGCTAAGTGGTCCTGTGCTAGTGTCTCCCACGTCACAGAATCAATTCCAAAGTACTTGAGACCTTGAGAGTGTCCTTGTATCACTTCTTCTGACCACCATGTGAATGGTTGCCCTGTGTGAGTTCTCCATACAGCAGTCTTTTTGAATAGTGAAGATGTGGAGTCAGTGTAGTCTACGCAAGGATATTTGACAGTGAAAATTGAGAAGAAAGAAGGAACATTAGCTTGATAGGTTATTGCAGTGTTAAGGAGAAGTAGTTTTGAATAAGGGAGATCTGAGCATGTTTGTAGGGGAAAGAGCTCATAGAGAGAGGGAAAGACTAAAAGTTAAAGCAAGAAAGATGATTGATAGAGCAAGACGAAAGAAGAGGGAGAAGGGATGGGATCACTGATATCTACAACAAAGCAAAGAGGAGAAAAGAGGTCTGTACGGATGCAGTAAGGATGAATCCTTGTTCCTCTGTTGACATTCAGAAATGTACTAGGACAACATGTGCAGGCCTTGTTTGGAGAGGATTCTTGGAAGAGAGTTTCTTTAGGGAAAAGGGTGGGTGAGTCCAAACATAGCTCTAAAGGACAATTTTAGTCATATCACATCTTCCCTCTTTCCTCACAGACAGGATCCTCTCTTGAATGTTTTTCTCATCTGCTTTCTTTCCTAAGAAGTAATCTTCATTTACTGCTCAGATTAATTATTCACTTTGTGAAGGTTGGACTAAACTTTGCGGGCTAGTTAAAATGTTTCCAGATGTTTCCTTTCATGGAGATGACTCTTAAATGGTCTTTTTCCCTTACCTCTTTTTCCTACATGTTTGGACTTCACATGTGTGTGTATAAAATATGCATGTAAATATATATCTGGATTTTGTATTTTTTACCAAACATGATTTTGGTATATTGTACCATATTTTTTCATATATATTATATATTCCACATATACATTTACATACTATATACATTCATAATAAGATATCCTATACATTCTACATGATAGATACATACATATGTATATACAGATGTATATACACACATTATATAGGTGTGTATATATGGATGTATATCTGTGTACATATATAAATTATTGCAAAAGTGGGTAAATTCAAATGCAGCTCATGCCATCACGTCTTTTCTCTTTTCTTCCAGTTAAGGTCCTTTTAAGTGTTTCTCAACTTATTTCTATAGGGATAGAATCTAGAGTTATGATTTCATTGGCCCAGGGAATTCCTGGATGAGCAAACTATTTCTGCCACTTCAGCTTGGCAACTTCTCTTCAATTTATAGTTTTAGAAAACTGGATAAGACTTTGAGAAGTTAAATGAATTTGCCCAGAGTCATATAGTCAGAATGATCTTGAACCAGTTCTTTTCAGCTTTAAAGCCAGCTCTTTATTTACTATGACTCTATGTTATGCCTCTTTTTTGTATTTTTTTTTAGTTCATCAGGCCTGAAAATCTTGAAGTCCAGTTGAGTTTTTGAAAACGCTCTTATTTTTCTGTACATAAAGAATTGTCTGCATACCTGAAAATTCTAGAGATCTAGTTCCTATTCTATTAAATATTTCATTGTATGGAAAGCACTCAAGAGGAAGAATGACTGATGATTACACTGTTGATTATTAAATTGGGGGGAGGATATAGGAAGGAAAACAGAGAAACCTTCTTATAGGCTATTCTCTTACAGAGAAGGCTATATAAACTCATAAGTCTTAAGAGAGTTGAACATGTGTGTTTAGCATAGAGTAGGGTGGAGAAGAGAGAAGGGGGAGGTTTTGTTTTTTTAAGTCATAGTATATATAGAGTTTTTCTCAGAAAGTAATTCCATGTCTGTGTTAGTTGATCTAAAAAACTGTTTACCAAATGAAGAGGGCCAAAGTTGTACTTGTACTGGGACTGTCTGTACCCCTCCTCCTAGTTCCAGTTCCTAAGGTTAGAGTGTTGTATAAACGGGACTAAAAATACCTCAGATTGGTACACTATACAATCATTTATTGTTAGTCTTTTCATCGTCCATAATTGGCAGTATAATTTGGTTCAGTTCAGTAAACATAACACCTGGTATTTAGACAGCAGGGACTCATCCAGAATCAGCCTGAACTACTTCAGGAAGCAAAGTAAGCATGATTTAATGGTCTAGTCTCTTTGCATTTTTGCCAGAAAGAAGATAATTCATGGAAGGGGTTGAAAAAAAAATAAAAGAGTTTAAACAGGATAATCTCTGAGGGCCCTTCCAGCTATAAATGCTATTATTTCTGACTGTCAGGATCTTAAAGAGGCTATGCTGTATGAAGAGGCCTTTGCAGCTTCTGCTACCTGTATCTTTGAGAAAAAGGCCCTGTTTTCTTGAGGTTGGAAAACATCCTCAATGACAGGGTGCTTAGCACTTTGGCCCTGAGCAATATGAAGGGAAAAATTCTATTTGGAAAGATGAGCAATGGACATTTGGTCTTATGACCAGACCTGGGACTTGTATCCCCAAACAACAAGGACATAGGAAAAACACTTTTGGGGATAGAAGATTCTAGTCATCTTGTATTTGCTTATGTCAATGTGATCAAATTGGTCTTGGAGAATCGCTGTTTCTAAGAGAAAATTTTTTCTGTAACATGTATCTGGCTCTGTACAAGCCTGATTTTAAATCTAGATAGAGTAGGTTAGAGGAGTGCTGAGTGATCTTCCAGGCCAAGGTTTCCCAGACTTCTGGAAATTCTTAGTGTTAGTTCTTAAAGGGCTGCCTTTAATCACTGTAGATTTTACTCGGGTCAAAGCATTCTGTTATTTAGTAGAGCTAATGTAATAGATTCATTATCAGGGAATAGTTTCCAGGAGAAATCCATTATCACATAGGGATCTGTATCAGAAAGGACCCTCACATATGCAGGAGGGCCTGCTGTACAAGTTCTTAGATCTGCTTTTCTAAAACGAAAGCAACTTTTGAGGGGTCAACAATCTCTTTAATCAAGCACATATATCATTCACTTAGTGCAGGGGAAAAAGTCAGCACCCTGAGCTTCAGAGAAAATACAAACAGAGAAACAAAGATCAACCAACAGACAGGGCTTCCAATTGTCTGACCATAAGCAATATAAACATCACAGATCGACAGATCCAGCTGTCTGACCATATATACATAGTTACCAGAGAAAGAAACACCAACATAAGGGTTTTCAAAGCTAGGGGGCACTTCAGTGGCTTCTCAGAGTCTCATCTGGTCAAATAAACACTTCTAGTGAGTAAGCCCCAAAGTAAAACCTCACCTCGGAGTATTTATACACTTTTCAGAACCAGAGGGCATCACAACACTTGAGAACCAGTGCCTCATTAGAAATTAAGAAAAGGTGTGGGCTTCCCCTAATCAAGCTTCCTTTAATGGGCAGGCCCATCAGTGCTTGGGGAAATTATTTAACTCTCATTAGCATTACAGGATCTTCCTTGAAGGAATGGAACATAGGAAAATTGGCTTTTGATTACAATAAAGGAGATAAGAGCATAGATCTCTGTATCTGGCAGTTGATGTAACTTTAATATAGGCAAGCTAACATGATTTTTGTAAATTCCTTTGTACAGATGAACTTTTCCTTCCTTCCTTCCTTCCTTCCTTCCTTCCTTCCTTCCTTCCTTCCTTCCTTCCTTCCTTCCTTCCTTCCTTCCTTCCTTCCTTCCTTCCTTCCTTCCTTCCTGTGAAAGGGAGAAGAGATTATAGAATCATGCTTAGTGAATAGTAGGATTTAGTGAGGGTTTTTCAGGATGGGAAAGACTTGGTTATGTTTGTATGTAGCAGGAAAGTAACAAATAGCTAGGGAGGTATTGAAGATTAAAGAGACAGGGATTGATAATAGGGTCATTCTGGCATCTGACCTCATCACTCAACTGAAATTATTCTCTCCATAGTTATCAATGATCTCCTAATTGCCATATCTTATGGTCTCTGCCAATTCTTCATTAGTCACTTTCATTACTAAAGGAGATAAATATAAAGGATAGTGGAGATAGGAAAATGTCAAGGAGTTTTGGGATGTTGAGAAGTGAAGAAGAAGGAACTCACTGGGAATGACCACTTAATATAGTATGATTTGCAGTCCTCAGAGGATGGGAAGAAGAAATGGTATCAGAAGCTTAAGGAGACAAGCTTCTATACCCTATTACCTTAATCCCACCCTTTCTGGGGTGGGATTAAGAATCAGCTAGGGAGTAGTAAAAGGGTTGAAGTATTACAGCGAGACTGGATAACATGAATTTGTAGAGGACCCAATCAATTTAATGCTTGTTGTAACTTCCTCTTGTTTCATGTAACCATTCATGAATAGAAGAAGGAGGAGAATGGAGTGAGTAATCCAATGCTATCTAGTGCAAGCTATGAGCAGTAATAGAAGAGAGCAAGGCACTAGAGAAGATTGTTGAGCTGATTAATTTAAGGATTGCTTTTGGGAAGGGAGGAAAGTGGACCCAGAGCAAGTTGTTCCTTTTATATACAAATGAACTGTTCTTCCAGTTTTTGATTCTCTTGTATAAAAATGAAGTATCCAAATGCATTTCATACTCTTACAGAATACAAATGGGTCCATTCAAAATCTGTAACTCTGTCAAGTGGATTGGGGACCTCAATTCATCAGGAATCATCAATCACCTCCTCATCCCTCCATTATGGAAGTGGGTTGATGGGAGCCATGAGATTACTCCATTTGGGATTGAGGGATTCTTCCCCCCCATCTTAAGCATTTATAAAAATATAGACAGGTAAAAGAAAACAAAATTTTAACAAGACGCTAAGTTTATTTACACCTTGAATAGTTTATAGACGAATTACTTTAGTTCTATAATCTGTGTGTACAGAATTCCCAAATTATGCATTATTTTTATGTTTAGCATGACCTTCACATGAACTTGCTCATGAATGTTGACCTCTCCATTGTATACTACCTATAGAATTCAACAGATACTAGTGGAAACATTTATTTATTTATTTTTTGATTACAACATTCATTTCCACAAAATTTTGATTTCCATTTTTTCTTCCCATCTCTCCCCTCACCCCACCCCATAACAGCTTGCATTCTGATTACCCCTTCCTTCAATGTGTCCTCCCTTCTCTCATACCCCACCCTTCCTTTATCCCCATCTTCTCTCTTTTCTTGTAGGGCAAGATAGATTTCTATACCCTATTACCTGTATTTCTTATTTTCCAGTTATATGCAATAACAATTCTCAACATTTGTTTCTAATACTTTGCATTCCAACTTCTCTCTCTTCCTCCCTCCTCACCCATCCCCACTGAAAAGGTAAGCAATTCAATACAAGTTAAATATGTGTTGTTTTGCAAAAGACTTCTAGAATAGTCATGTTGTGTAAGACTAGCTATATTTTCCTCCATCTTACCCTGTCCACCTTTATTCTATTCTTTCATTTGACCTTGTCCCTTCCCAAAAGTGTTTACTTCTAGTTACTCCCTTCTCTCATTTACCCTCCCTTCTGTCATCCCTCTCATCCATTCGTCCCCTACTTTCCTGTAATGTAAGATAGATTTTTCATACCAAATTGAGTGTGCATGTTATTCACTCCTTAAGCCAAATGTGATGAGATTAAGCTTCACCTTTTCCCTCTCACCCCCCTCTTTCCGCCTGCATTGAAAAAGGCTTTTCCTTGGCTTTTTTATGAGAGATAATTTGCCCCATTCTATTTCTCCCTTTCTCTTCCCAATATATTCCTCTCACCTCTTAATTTTATTTATTTAGATATCATTCCTTCCTATTCAATTCACCCTGTGCCCTCTGTCTCTGTCTCTCTCTAATATACATATTATATATACATGTGTGTGTGTATATGTGTATAATCCCTCCAACTACCCAAATACTGAGAAAAGTTTCAAGAGTTACAAATATTATCTTTCCATGTGGGAATGTAAACAGTTCAGCTTTAGTAAGTTCCTTATAATTTCTCTTTCCTGTTTACCTTTTCATGCTTCTCTTGATTCTTGTGTTTGAAAGTCAGATTTTCTATTTAGCTCTGGTCTTTGCATCAAGAATGCTGGAAAGTCCTCTATTTCATTGAATGACCATTTTTTTCCCCCCTGGAAGTATCATATTCAGTTTTGCTGGGTAGGTGATTCTTGATTTTAGTCCTAGTTCCTTTGACTTCTGGAACATCCTGTTCCAAAGCCTTCCATCCCTTAATGTAGAAGCTGCCAGATCCTGTGTTATCCTGATTGTATTTCCACAATACTCGAATTTTTTCTTTCTAGCTACTTGCAATATTTTCTCCTTGACCTGGAAATTCTGAAATTTGGCCACACTGTTCCTAGGAGTTTCTCTTTTCGGACCTCTTTCAGGAGGTCATTGGTGGATTCTTTCAATATTTATTTTGCCCTCTGGTTCTAGAATATCAGGGCAGTTTTCCTTGATAGTTTCATGAAAGATGATGTTTCGGCTCTTTTTTTTGATCATGGCTTCCAGGTAATCCCATAATTTTTAAACTGTGTCTCCTGGATCTATTTTCCAGGTCAGTTGTTTTTCCAATGACATATTTCACATTATCTTCTATTTTTTCATTCTTTTCATTTTATTTTGTAATTTATTGGCTTTTGATAAAGTCATTAGCTTCCATCTGCTCCATTCCAATTTTTAAAGAACTATTTTCTTCAGTGAGCTTTTGAACCTCCTTTCCCAGTTGGCTAATTCTGCTTTTTAAAGCATTCTTCTCATTGGCTTTTTGGATCTCTTTTTTCAATAGAATTAGCCTATTTTTAAAGCTGTTATATTCTTCAGCAAGTTTTTGGGTCTCCTTTAGCAAGCTGACTTGCTTTTCCAACTCTTCCATGGCCTGAACTCAATGCATATTCATTTTGGAGATATTGGATGCAGAAGCCTTGACTTCATCTGACGGTATGCATTGTTCTTCCTCATCTGAAAGAATGGAAGGAAATACCTGTTCACCAAGAAAGTAACCTTCACTAGTGGAAATATTTTAAAATAATTTAAAAGGTCTTAATATATACTAATTAAAAAGCTTCATAACTTTTCCATAAAAATATTTTTCTGTCTTTTATGTGATCAACACTCCTTTAATTAAAAAGGATTCAGATATAAGCTAAACATTTAAAGCCTGATTGAATTTATATTTTTTTTCCTTTTGAAGGTACAGTTGGTCCCATAAATGGATTCACTGAGCAATACAAGTACACATACTATATACACTATGCAAGTATGGACTATACACTGTACAAGTGGACTTGTAACAATATAATTATTTCAATAGCACTAAAAACATATTAACTTCATTATAGTAACTTCATTTATCATTGAATAAAATTGAGATGAATCTGTCAAAGAGCATCTGACCACCAGGTAAATTGTTTGACCACATTTCATGACTATCATGACCTTTTTGTGATCTCTTCTTTTTCCATGAATCCTTGAGCTGTATGTAGTAGGCTGTGGCTGGCTGGCAGGCAGATCTGTTCCACTAGTCTGTTTGGGGGAAGAAATAATGATGGAGGCTTATGTTTCAGCCTCTGAAGATTTTTCCCCCAATTTATTAATTAATTTATTTTTTTTAGTTTTCCACATTCCCTTCCATAAGTTTAAAATTTTCTCCTCCTTCCTCCCCCTTCCCTTCCTAAGACAGCATGCAATCTGATATGGGCTCTACACATATGTTCCTATTAAACACATTTTCACATTAATCATGTGGTACAGAAGAATTACAACTATTAGGAGAAACCATGGGAAAAGAAAAAAAACCCAAACCAAACAAAAAGGAAAACAGTCTGCTTCACTCTGTATTCTGACTTCATAGTTCTTTCTCTGGATGTGGATGGCATTTTCCATCATGAGTCGTTTGGAATTGTTTTAGGTCCTTATATTGCTGAGAAGGGGTAAATCTATCAAAATCAATCATCACACACTGTGGCTGTTTCTGTGAACAGTGTTCTCCTGGTTCTGCTCACTTTGCTCAGTATCAATTCATATAAGTCTTTCCAGGATTTTCTGAAGTTCACCTGTTCATGATTTCTTATAGCACAATCTATTACATTCATATACCACCCAATTGATAGACATGCCCTCCATTTCCAGTTCTTGGCCACCACAAAAAGAGCTGCCATAAATATTTTTGTATATGTGGGTCCTTTTCTTAATTTTTATGATCTCTTAGTGATATATCCCTAGGAGCACTATTGCCAGGTCAAAGGGTATGCACATTTTTATAGCCCTTTGGGCATAGTTCCAAACTGCTTTTCAGATTGGATGGATCAGCTCGCAGCTCCACCAACAATGAATTAGTGTTCCAACTTTCCCACATCTTCAACATTTGTCATTTTCCTATTTTGTCATATTAGTCAATCTGATAGGAGTGATGTGGTACCTCAGAGTTGTTTTGATCTGCATCTCTCTAATCAATAGTGATTTAGAACATTTTTCCATATGGTTATGGATAGCTTTTAATTTCTTACTCTGAAAACTGCCTGTTCAACTGTAACCTCTGAAGTTTTGAGTTTGCCCATGTACACAGGTGTCTTTGTAGGTGGCGTTCCATCAAAATTGGTCTTGTCAGTGGCAGAATCTATCATTCCAGAATCCTTATCAGTTAGAGCTTCCATTTTAATCTTCCAAAAAACCTCCTTAGGAGAAGTCTTCCAACATCCTGAATGAAAGTAATTTGATCTTGATTTCTCATTGAATTAGCATAGCCAGGTACAGCAACAGCTGTGTTTGAAGGCACAAAGTGGGTAAGCAGAAACTGGAAAAAAATTGCTGCCAGGCAATTTTCTCAGTGCTTTCTATCAGAAACCACTGATATTTGTTGGTTGAAAAGGGTTGAAACGGTTGAAAGCTAGCTTCTTCTCTTCAGCAATAAGCAAAACTTCTGAGTTTGTTGGAATGCACCCCACCTCTTGTAGCTACAGATGCACTGTACTCCCTGAGTGTAGTTCTTGAATTCCAGTTACCATGGAAGAAGGCAGCAATACTCACATATTCACTGGCTCTCATAAGATTCTTTATTTCATTGAAGAAATCTACATAGTTTTGATGAAGGTATAAATTAAATACCTCTCCAGGCATGTGTGACTTCTACAACCTCCTCAGGTTCAACAAGTAATGTGTCCAATTCATACTCCGGCAAATGAGAAGATAATTGGGGAAATTCTAATTCCATTCGAGATGTTCTTTTTTACAATATAATTATCTTTCCCAATACTCTGAAGAGAAAGATAGAGGCATCTTTGCCACCAGTTGCCTGGACTTCTTGGTTTTCCAAAGTACAATAAAGTATCTTTCTCTCTTTGCTCCTGACTGCAAAGCATCTGATTTTAATTTTTTATCCTTGATCAAAAATTGATCTCCCTTGAATTATCTTTAAAAGGAGAAAACAGAGGACTATTTATTGCACTTCTTATATCACCAGACCATCCTTTACAAAGAAACTCTACAGATGGTTTGTCAGGGACAACAATGTTTCCTACACCCATATTAGCTTCTAAAGCTCAATTCCACCAAAAACTTTCATCATAATTGTTGGTGCCACAGGATTGAAAATAATGTTTGATATAGAACACTGTTTCTGGATTTCTTTGGGGAATAGTAATCTCTGACTACTGTCTCCCCTGAGACTATCAGGGATTATAAATACAGGAGGACATCATCCTAGCTGTACAAGTCTCTTTAGTATGTTATGTAAAGTACTTGGATCTCTATAAAATTGATTAGGCATGTCCTCAACCAAAATAATCTAATCAGTTTGCCAGACATCACCAAACATCTGTAGTTTGTTATATTTATTTGCTTTCAACAGAAACTCTTGAAAAATAGTCATCTGAGACTTATTAGGAACCATATGGAAACTTGATTCATGATTACACCCATCTTTCATATCATGTTTTCTAGACTCTAGAAAAACAGGGTTAATCCATTCTTGTACCTCAATATTGAGCTCCTTAACTATGTATAGAGATGTTGTTTTCCCAGCAGGAAATATAATTTTATAATAGATACACCCCACTTTGGTTGCTTTTCAAAAACATCAGCTTTTAACCAGGTTTCAAGTTCTTCAACTTTTTCTTATGAACAGCAAGTACATTCTGAGTTTCTGGTTTATATTTACTTACCTACGGTTCATTTTCAGACAGATTTTCATTTACATTTGCTTCAATACTACTGTGTTTTGAGGAAGATGATTTCCTTTTTATTCTTCTAGCTAGAAATTTGCTACTTTCTAATGTGGAGGGCAAATCGTTTCTTCTCTGATGGAAGTTATTTACTCCTAGAGATGCAGTTGTAAGCGCAAAAGATATCTGTGTTCCCAACAAAATCATCAAACGAAGGCTCTGCCCAGTTGGTTGTCTTTGTGGAAGCTACCTTTCATCTAAGAGAAGTTTTTGACATTATAAACCTTTGTAGTTCCCATATGTAGTATAGAACCTGAAGTACATTAAAGTGTAAGTCACCTGCAGGCAGAGGGCAGTGACCCTGTGGCATCCCTTCAAGGGATTGGGGGAGTGATGTCTGGAGGTGGTAGCCAAGTGACACTCCAGTGGGGCCAAACTGGGAAGCCACACTGAGACCCTGCCTCTCAACAGAAGGGGCCTCCTGTAGCATGAATGTGGAATTCTTTTGTAACATTCTGGATATTTGCAGCTTTCTAGGTGATGTAGAGGAAGCTATTAGATGTCTGTTAGAACTGTTTGGAGGAGACCTAAAAAAGCAGAATGATAGCAGGGCAGAGATGAAAAGTTCATAGAACTTAAAGTGAATGACATAGAGTATTAGATTAAGATACCAAGAAAATTAAAACCTTAATGAGAATTTAGAAAATATACCTTCATCTAGCATGACAAATAACATTTAAAAAAATTAAAAGCCCCAAGAAATTCCCAGAAATAGGAAAAGAAAAAAAAACTCTCCTTAGAATCTCATATACTCATATCTGTTTAGTACTTTGGCCAACCAAAATAGTGTTGGGCATATCAAGGATGTAATGATAGAACATGAAAATAAAATCCTTTCTTTTATATCTTTAATATATAATATTCTTACTGGGCTACTTATCTAACATGTACTCCAGTTCAGGTTGTTTCCCCAGGGTGTAGCTCCTACTTCAGTTTCTAAGGATAAGCTTATGAGTGGCTATTTTAAAAACTGTACAGCTAATGAGCCCCCACCAATATGCTTCCCATTAACAACTAGCTAGTAGAATGGAAATCAGTTTTCAGCAAAGGCATGGCAACCAAAGATGGCATAGTAAAAAAACAGGTGCTACAAAATCTCCCTCTCTCTCCTTCCCCACTCTGCATCCACAAATATACATGGCTTCCATCAAGAAGGTAGGATCAAAGTTGGGATACATATGTGGCAAAGGCTACACACCACTCTGTGCTGTGGAACATAAAAGTTCTTTCTCTCTCCATAGAGTTCTCGTGCAACTCATCTTATCTTTTCCATAGCCTCAGTATTCTCTGTTGCTGGAAATCATGAACCTTGAAGGTGCTTTTTCATTGGAGTAATTTTACATCTGTGCTTGTTTCAAATGTGCTCCCAGATGAAGAGGGTATCTCTTATTGTAGTTTAATTATCTCACCTTGAAAGTTATACAGACAGTGGGAAAAGGGAAAGAAATTCTCTTTCTCCATTGTAGGAGTCTCCTACAAAATTAGCTCTTGGATTGTAATTCCCCTGATTTGGCACTAGTTGGAAAAGTAAATATGCTGTTAGATACCATGGCTGATAAAAGAGAAATCCTTTCTTCCCAGTTCTTCAGGAGTCTTACTTCCCCATTACTCTGAGCCTCTATTGCCTCCTCCTTTCCAGATTTAGACATTTAAAGCCCACAGGGTCAAACCATATTTGTTTTCTCAGCTACTCACATTGCTTCCTTTAATTCATTAGGGAAATACAATTACAAATCATAAAGGGATCAGCCTTGTTAATACCTAGATAATAAATACTTCATTCTCTCTGTAATCTACTTTGCTTTCTGTGATTATACCAACTGAGGTGGGGGTGGGGGGGTAGAGAGGTGAGGGTGGGGAGTGGAGAGGTGGGAGTGGGGGGTAGAGAGGTGAGGGTGGGGGCTGGAGAGGTGGGGGTGGTGGCTTCCTTTATAAATCCATTTGCAATTTGAATGTTAGCCATGCAAAGACATATTTTATGGATCAAAAAACCCCTGGAAGCTAAAAAGTGAAGCTTTAGCATCATTCTCCTTATTTTTCTTCATGAGCATTATTCAGGATCTTCCCTTTGGAATAGAGAAAAGTAGAAATTCATTTTGTATTTCTAATCCTGAGTGAGGTGCTTTGAAGTCACTTTCTCCTACACTGCTTTTCCATTGTCAGTATTATTTTCCTTGATAAAACAATATTCATATTTCATTTTGTTCAAAGTTCCCCTGGTCAAGAAGAAGCAATTGTATTTTGTGACAATAAATATGTATGAGTTTTAGAAGAGAAGAAAGTCCTTAGCTGTAACTGCTGCCAAGAATTCTTAGAGAAAAATAATACAAAATAGAAATAGGAAAGATTACATCTCTGACATCTGTAATATAAACTTGGCCCTTAAAAAGGAATAGGGATTATTATCTCTTGCTAAAAAAGAGCATATAAAGTTTCAAAACATGGATTAGAATTAATTGATGTTTTTAAAAAGGCAAAATAAATTATTTTATTTGGAAAGTAATCTCTTCTGAGAGATCTAGGACAGAAGACTAGGCCTTCAGAATTTTAGCCTTCTATTCTAGGCACAATTGATTTATAGGATGACTTGGGGTCCTTTAGTTCTTTTTCTCTATTAATTAGCATTACATTGTATTTTATTCCAGGGCACTGAATTTAATTAGGATTTCAAAGGGGGTCTGTGCCTGAAGGAGTTCATAATCTAATTTAAAAAAAGATAAAATACCCCTTCCTCACCAATCCATATCTATAATGTCCTTTAAAATATACTTCAAACCTCACCCCACCCAACACTGATTATTCTTTTTATAATGTGCTTTTTGGTCACTGAATGAATAATAAATAGGTACTCAATAACACTTCCTGAATAAAAACTATTCCTCGAGCCTCCCCTCGCATAGCCTTGTTTTGTCCTATTATGCTCTTGTATTGTATTTATCTTGTATTGTACTTATTTGTGTGTGTGTGTGTGTGTGTGTGTGTGTGTATGCGCGCACATCTTGTCTCAGACAAAATGAGGCCTTAATGAGGTAAGACCTTAATTTAGAAAGGCCAAGGTCATCCATTATATCTTGGGTCATTGATGATTGTCTTGACTTGTCTTGCCACTGGACTTCAATGACTCTGGAAGAAAGATCGAGGCTGATGAGTTTGCTTAGCTCTGCCTCACTTAAATCTAATTCATGAGTAAATCAAGACATCCCCTTCATGATGTCATCGGTCCTTTTCAAGAACCAAGCATGAGCAAGAACACGGACTATGCATATGGGCTCCATGAGGGTCAGGATTGCCTTGTTTTTCAGGTTACTAAATCATAGGCAGGTTCTGATCTGTTTTGGTGCTGAAAGTTTCTACATCAAAAGTTTTAGAGAGTTTCCTGGGTCACTGAGAGATTAATGACTCACCTAATGTCTTACATCAGAGGCTAAAGCCTTCTAGACTCCAAGGCTAGCCTGACATTAGATCAGCCATGCTATCTTTGTCCTGAACATAATAGACACATTTATTTTCCCCACTAAATTATTTTCTTCATTTTCTAATAGTTCTGGATCACTTTATCTGGATCTCTCTTTTCCTTCTCTCACTGTGCACCTTATATTAAATTTATGAGTAATTCAGTGTCCAAAGTTCCCTCCTACTACAAAAAACCTGGGTCACTTTGATGGTCGTTAAGTTCTCTGGCTTACTTTCCCCTATAAGTTTGGAGAGCTCTGTGTAAGCCCAGATTCTCAAGGGTATTCACTGGCTCTCTCTATAAGCACTCAAGTTAACAAGTTATCAGATATAGAATAAGTTTTGTTTCCCTAGCAAAGAATATAGAAGCAACCTGCACTGAAATCCATAAAGAGTCAATTTAGGTCTTTTCTTTCTTCTAATGGGTCCTCCCCTTTTCCATCCTCAGTCCAAGGGAGATGTACATGATCCCTTTGACACAAACTAACTACCACATTGTGTGGGGTTCCAGTGGACCTGGAATTGCAACTTTAACTCTTGTCATTGTCCTTGGCCCCTCCTGCTGCTCTGGCTCGCCTTCCGCGCATGCTCCTTTCCTAGGACCCACTGCTCTTGAATGGCTGGGCTGGTAAAGACTGACCATCCTTCAGTGCCATTACCCCCAGGCCAGAGTATTTGGCTATCCATCAGCTGCCCATCTCCCAGCACCCAGCTGAGAGCAACCAAGAATTGAACTTCCAGGTTTTTGCTTTCTCTGATGCTTGGGCAGTTTGATAATCAAATTGAATGAGGGTCACAATCTAGGATGTGTGTGGTCTGATTGCTCTGATTTTAACAGATTCATTTTCCTTTAACCATGTCAATTAAATGCTTCTGAAGTAATAGCTTTGTTGAACATAATTTAATGAGACACATATCCAAAGGCAGAAGAAAAAATTTCTAAATAGGTGGGGGTTATAGTCAAGAGATTTCATTGGTAGATAACGATGCACATACAATTGTACATACAGATGTCAGAACCAGAGTGCCCGTCTACCCAGGATGTATAGCTGCCCAGAAAATACTAACAGAAAGGCTCTTGTAGCCTATCTGATACCATGATTGCCCTCTGGTGGTAAGTGGTTATTACAGACAGTAGGAGGAAAATCTGTCTCAAAGTTGAGAGAGGGAAGATTCCATAAAGGAAGGCTTTGGTTCAGTAATAATTACTTACATATGTAGCACTTTAATGTTTGCAAAATGATTTATACATATTAACTCATATGAGTTCTCACCTCTATGAGGTAGATACTATAATTCTCATTTTATTGATGAGAAAACTGAGGGTCAGAGTGATCAAATGCCCACAGTCACATATCTAGTGTCAATGGAAGGTATTCCTGACTCCAGATCCAGCACTCTGTCTACCATGCCTCTAACAAGTTCAGCAATAAATCAAAAGACATTGATTAAGCCTCTGTTATATACAGAGCATCGTGTAACATCCTGGAGAGACAAAGAGATATAAAGATGCCAGAAGCAGACCCCGCCCCTATAGAACTTGTAACTTAGTAGAGGAGCTATGATATTTTTACATACTCATGCCTTCTGAATCCAAAATTGGTACACATGGTTTGATGTAAGTTCGAATTTTCCAGAATTTGGGATGCATAGTCAAAGAATACACAAATAATCACACTAGAAAATAAAGCATAAATTTACAAAAGTGGTAAGCTAATGTCTAAGTAGGTTGTAATCAGACAGTAAGTGGGGTATTAGCAGAGCATGTAAGTCAGTGGTGAGATGTAGGAACAACGAGGTGGTGCAGTGGCTAGAGAGTCATGCCTGAAGTCAAGAAGACTTCTTTGTGAGTTCTAATATGGCTGCAGACACTAGCTGTGTGACCTTGGGTAAATCATTTAACCTTGCTTGTCTCAGTTTCCTCATTTGTAAAATGAGCTGGAGAAGGAAATGGCAAACCACTCTAATATTTCTGCGAAGAAAACCCCAAATGGGGTCAGGAAGAGTTAGATGGGACGGAAACAAGTAAATAACAGCAAAACAAATTTGATGTAAAGGGAAAATGGTGTGGATCAGAGCTAGCTAGAGATCTCTAATAGAGATTCCTCTGGTCAAGGGCCTGTGTGATAGTAGTAGGATAGTTGAGTTTGGGTAGAAAGTTCAATGCAGGGCAAGGAATGGCATATAGATGGCAAATCTTGGCTCTGCTGCTTTACCATTGATATCTGGAGCAATTTAGCTAACATCCCTGGGATTCAGTTTCCTTATCTGTCAAATGTATAATACATATAGTGGGATTAGATGCCCTCTAAGGTCCTCTTGAAGGGATAAATCTAGGACCCAATGATCTGCTGTGACAACAGCAATGGGGAAAAGGGTCAGATATAAATGGAGGAACCTGGCTTTTAGAGCCCTTCATAACCTGGTCTCTCCTTACCTCTTAATTTTTCTTGTGCCTCACTTACATCTTACTTCTCCCCTTTTGCCACTATGAACTCTTTGATCCAGCGACACTTGCATCCTTGTGGTTCCTTCGTCTTCTGACTCAGTGCATTTTCTCCAGGCTTGAAATTCCCTCCCTCCTCATCTCTGTCTTCTCCAAGTCCCAGATAGAATTCTATTTTCTGTAAAAATCCATTCCTGATTTCTCGTAACTCTAGTGCCCTCTTGCTAATAAGATCATCTCCAATTTCTCCTGCATATGTTTTGTTTTTACAGGGGCCACTAAACCCTACAGAAAGATCTCTTCAAATGCATAATGACTTAAAAAACACATATTAACAGTATCTGTGTTTTTTTTATTGTATTCCTATTTACTTTGTTAAATATTTCCCAGTTACATTTTAATCTGGCTCTGCCTATACCTGCACTAAGGAATATTAAGGGCTACATGTTTGACACATGCTTTACTTAGTTGCATATTGTATCCTTCGTTAGTCTGAGAGTTTCTGGAGAAGGGCTATTTTTTCTTTGCATCATTTAATAGAAAGCTTGTTGATTTGACTATTACAAGCAGCAATCAGGTTGAAGATGTGATGGTCCAAGGTCAGTGTCAGAGTCCAAAGAGCAAAAGAGATCGTCTTGATCTAAAGTCAGGTAAGAATTTTAAAAAACACAGAATCCAGGGCAAACTGGGACTCTGGAAGAGTTTCAAATCATCAACGATCCCTGATCTTATAATGCAGATAATGTATCACAAAACAGAGTGGAATGGCTATGTTGTAGAAAAATCCTTCACCACCACCTCTCTACTGATTAAATATGGGCATTTTTCTCAGGGTCATTTTTAAATGTGGATTTTTATATCAGCATAAATGGGAGTAGGTAGGTAGTTCAGAGGATAGAGCACTGGTCTTGGAGTCAGGAGGACCTGAGTTTAAATTTGGCTTAAGATATTTGACACTTAACACTTGCTAGCTGTGTGACCCAAGACAAGTCACTTAATCCAGATTGCCTAGCCAAAAAAACCCCCAAAAGATAAAATAAATCAGCTTAAGTGAAGTAAGTGTACAGATTTCCCTGGAGTTCTGATTGAAGACATTTTAGAGACAATTTCTTTTTATTTTGGTTTTGATTGGTGCCATTTTACTTATTTTACCTTGTCTGTCCTTTTCTTTCTTGATGAAAGAAAAGCCCTAGTCACATCACTTTCTCCATTCTGTGGGAAAACTCTTTCTTCAGTAGCTTGGTAGTCAGTCTGACAAGCTTATCAGCTGGGTTCACTTTTTCCTCCTCCCTCTACCCCTAGTGGGACAGAGTGAAGAGGGTGTTACATCAGAAAACTCATCCTGATGACTTTTGACAGTGAAAATGTGAGAACAATAAGATAAGTGAAAGATGGAAAAGATTTTGTACAAATCTATTTTATTCATCAGTTACAGTTGGTGATATCACATTTAGATGCCAATGGTGCAGTCCCCAAAGTTATGTATTAAATGCTACTAAATATTAAATGGTCCTAAAGAAAGCAAAGATGGACAAAGCATCTGAACGACTTGAAATATGCATGGAAGAGGTGCCACAAAAGTGTTGAAAAACACATTTTAAGGGCATAGAGAAGAGTTCTCTCAGGTACCCTAAAGTGGGGACTATATCAAAAACTTAGAAAACATTTTGGACCTTGTTGTTATCCCCTCACACCTCCAGAAGAGATGACAAAAATAATATTAATAACTACCATCCCATTTTTACAACAATTTTAGAGAACAGTTTACACATGGGAGATAGCCTTGATGAATGAAGGTATGAGAATGGAACAGGAAGACTTGTGCAAACAATATTCTACAGCTTTATAGTTACACTACTGACTGAAAGAAGTTGAGAATGTAAAATCCCATTTTGATTTTAAAATAGCTTTGATTTGGTAAAGCAAAATGCCACCTAAGGGCTGTACTTCAACAAAGAATCTACCATATACACATCAAAATTATGAAGAACCTTTTGAAAGACATAAATAAGAAATAATTGAAGAAATTCCTATCAAGAAAGATATAAAAAACATATGAACCCCAAAGGTGTTTGCCACCCAAAGGTGTTTTGGGCATGTCCACAGAAGAGTATAAATAGAAGAGAAGAGGAATTCCACTGAGATGGTGAGATCCTCCAGATTCTTCTGTTTGTAGATTGCATGATACTAATTGCATTAAGATGCAAAACATCAAAATCACAGAGCTTCCAAATTAGATTCATAAACATACAGAAGAATTTAGCTTACTGATCCACATAGGAAAAATCAAATGGATGGAGAATGTCTGCTTTCTCAGACTATGATATTTAGCATTAGAAGGACAGTTCTTAGTTGGTCCATTATGACCTATATCTTGAACAGACATTACTTGTGAAAAGTGAATTGAATCCACGATTGAATAGTGGGGAAATGAGGGATCTGGTTTGACTCTGGAAAACTATGTAGTGTTTTCAATGGCTCCAAGCTTCTCTCCCAGAAAAAGTCCTAGCTTTTTAATACATATTTTTTTAGTAAGCTTGTATGGTATTGGGTCATAAAGTAACATAGCCTTAGTAGAATTTATGTTGTGAGTCATTCAAAGGGCAAAGGAAAGGTTCATTGGGAAAGTACTAGTAGGCTAAGACATCTTGCCAATTAAGAATTGCAGAAGAGGAACAACATAAAAGGTGTCACAACATGTATGTTGGCCCAATCACATGGCAGAGGCTTCTAGGTGGTGCAGTGGATGGAGTGCCAGGCTTCGAGTCAGGAAGACTCATCCTTCTGAGTTCAAATGTGGCCTCAGATACTCAGTACCTCTGCGATCCTAGGCAAGTCACTTGGCCCTGTTTGCCCCAGTTTCCTCATCTGAAAAATGAGCTGGTGAAGAAAATGGCAAACCACTCTAGTATCTTTGCCAAGAAAACCCTAAATGGAATCATGAAAAGTTGGACATTACTGAACCGCAATAATCATGTGGCAAGATTGAGAAATAAGTGGTAGCCATACAATATCAAGAGAACCACAGGAAGGTGCCCAGCATTTTGGGTAGGTTCCCCATGGAGGATTTTTAAGAAGACAATAAAGTCATATAAAATGGGAAGGCATTTTAAATATATTTATTTTAGTTTTCAACATTCACTTCCAAAGTGAATTTTGAGCTCCAAATCTTCTCCCCATCTCTCCCTTCTTCCACCCCAAGACTTCCACACATGTAATGTGATATAGGCTATACATACACATTCGTATTGAAACTATTTTCACATTAATCATGTTGTAAAGAAGAATTGGAATCAATGGGAGAAACCATGAGAAAGAAGAAGCAAGGGAAAAAGAGAGCAAATAATATGCTTTGATATACATTTAGGCTCCATAGTTCTTTTTCTGGATGTGGATGGTATTTTCCATCATGAGTCCTTTGGGGTTGTCTTGGATCCTTGCATCATTAAGATGAGATAAGTCTATCAAAGTTATCACACATTGTGACTGTTACTGTGCACAATGTTCTCCTGACACTGCTCATTTCGCTCAGCATCAGTTCATTCAATTCTGCCTGCTCATCATTTCTTATGGCACAACAGTATTCTATTACATTCATATACTGCAACTTGTTCAGTCATTCCCCAATTGATGGACATTCTTTGCTACTACAAAAAGAGCTGCTATAAATATTTTTGTACTTGTGGGTCCTTTTCCTGTTTTTATGATCTCTTTAGTATACAGATCTAGAAGTGGTATTTCTTGGTCAAAGGGTATGCACATTTTTATAGTCCTTTGGACATAGTTCCAAATTGCTCTCCAGAATGGTTGGATCAGGAATAGGTTTTGATTTGTGTCATTGAAGGGAGTATCTACAACAGGGAGATCACAGGTACATCAAAGATTCAAAATAATTCATTCAGCTATCCTGTAATTGTTAGATTCATAGGTAGTTTCTAACTTTTTGCTAATTCCAGCATTTGCTAATACCAACTTTTATACCCTAAGAGTATATGTTGCAAAGTTATTAATTATATGTAGGAGGCACTTACTCACTGGAAGTTTCCTATGTCAATGATATCAAAAGTCCAGAACCTCACATATCTCTCCTCCCCCAGATAATAAATTACCTTGAATACTTTGTATAGATGGAATCTTTTAACCTTTTTATTGAATTTCTAGTATAATGGCCAGTAGAATCACTGGATCAAAAAGGCAGGACTCTTTTTTTTTTTGTGACTTATATGTTGCCATATTACTTCCCAATATGCGTATACTATTCTACAATTCCATCAATTACTAGAGTTCCTTTTTCCTCAAAGTTCTAACAATATTAAATTCCTTCTTTTTTGAGGTTGCTATTCACAGAGTATTTCAGGTATCTCAGGACACCTTGTTTGTCAAGGCCCATCTTAGCTCCAACCTCTGGGGAGGCCAAAGAGGAACTTTAGAGAAGAAAGAGAAAAGAGAAATACTTAGAAACAGCCATTTTGTAGGGAGCAGTGAGTAAATGTGAAGCTGAAAATTGAGATTTAACTAGTCATCCATACAGATGGGGATATACATATATGTGTATATATATGTATTGGTGTTTTGTGTTTGTCCTTCGTTTTTGAAGAGGAACAAGGCATCAGAGAAATGATGACATGACTTACACTGGACTTTGTTTTGAGTGAGTGAGGGCTGCATAGGTCACCAGTCTCACTTTCTCCTCCAGAGCCATCTGAATCCAATGACCAGATATTCATCAGGATGACTGGAGATGGCCCAGGATCTGACCCTATCTACCAGAGGAGTTCTATTCACTATGCAAGGCTGCTCACATGCCCATCTGGATGCAAAGGTTTGGATGATATGTTAGAAGAGTGTGTGATGGTAAGCCCTGTGGAGGAGGCTTCTCCTGACCTTCTACCAGTTTCTTTCACAAAGGAATGCTTACTTTACTAAGGAAATTAGGAAAAAAACTGAAAGTAGTGACATAAGGGGAGATGAGAGGCCAGAGTCAGAACAGACTCTAAATCCTTGGCATCTTGAAGTTGTGAGGCAGTAAATAATCAAGGATCAATGAAAGTTTTAGGTTAAGGGGAGTGGCCAAGAAGAAAAAGATCCAGATGCGTAAAAGTAGAAAAGCAGAAAGTAAAGGGAATAACATCCAGGCAAAGAATCCAAAAGTGGTAATTGGGTAAGATAGATTCTAAGTCCTAGGGTTGTGGCTAAAAGCAACAACTTCCAGAAGTAGCTCTCCTTCCCTCCCCTCTCACCCAAATACCTTAATATGACTAATCCAGGTGTATATTCAGGATTGTTATAACTTCAGGGTGACCAAAAAGCCTTCTTTCCCCACCAAAATACAATTCTATCTATTCAATAGTGAGTAAAATCATTTTAACGTTGGCCAATGCTTTTCATTCAGTAGCAAGACTTAAAAGTAAAACAATCCTGGCAGATAGTATACAGTATAAATAACTATCAGAATACAGGCAGTTTTCAAAGGAAAAAAGCTTAGCTATTAATAGCCATATTGAAAAAATAATCCAAAACACGAATAATTAGAGAAATATAAATTAAAGCAATTCTATATGTGTGTGTGTGTGTGTGTGTGTGTGTGTGCATACTAGAGACAATCCCAATCAACTCTAGAATTATACCCCTACTTGGGTCCAGAGTTGGGGGCTAATATTTAGCTTGAGTGCCCATCCAGGGTTTCTTTACTCACAGATCAGGCAGAAACCATGATTTACACAGCAAAACATTTCATTAGAATAGAGCAGCAAAGTAAATAACAGAAAATAAAAAAAACAACAGGATAATTCTTGGCCCTTCAATACAAATGATTCAACAACTCACACACTTGATTGCTAGTGAGGAAAAGAATAACTTTCCAGTAAATTATTGCTCCATAGTGAGGAAGACCTGTGTCACGATTGGAGCACTGCTCTGGCCTAACTCCTCATGGTTCTGTCTCTTGGCAACCAGTTGTACTTCCCTGTGTTTAAGTGGGAAAAAAAATCTTTGTATCAAACATGTCTTACAAGAATCTGATATTGAATCTGATATCTGATATATGCATACATATACATATTATATATATGTTGTAGTTATGTGTATGAATGTATGAATATATATATATATATATACCTACACACATATATGTGCATCCATAGGGCAAAATGTTATGTATGTGTATATATAAATACACACATAGATACACTATTTTGAGGGCATAGAGAGTGTTTCTCAAAGTATCCCAAAGTAGGGACTCTACCAAAGGCTTGGAAAACATTTTAGACCTTGTTGCTATCCACTCACACCCCCAGAAGAGATGACAAAGATAACATTAGTAGCTACCAACCCATTTCTACAACAATTTTAGGAGAAAAATTTACATATGGAAGGCAATCTTGATGAAGATATGAGGATGGAACAGGCAGACACGTGCAAACAATATTCTACAGCAGACTACAGCTTTATAGTCACACAATTGACTGAAAGATGTAGAAAATGTAAACCCCTACCCCCCCTTAGGCATTAATAAATCAGTAAATCCTACCTTGTGCCAGAACCTGTGCTAAGCACTGGGGGTACAAAAAGAAATAAAGCACAATCAGTCCCTACCCTGGAGGGGCTCACAAAGAAAGAATAAAAATTTGCAAAAAAAGCTATGTACAGATAAATAGTTAACAGAGAGAAGACATTGGAATTAAGAGGAGTTGGGAAAGGCTTTCTATAGAAGATGTGATTTTAGTTGGACTTAAGGAAGCCAGAGAAGCCAGGAGGAGGAGGGAGAGCATTCCAGGAATGATGGTTAGAAAAAAATGCCTGGAGCTGGGAAATGGGAATGTTTTGTTTGTGTACCATCCAGGAGGCCAGTGTCATTGGATTGAAGAGTTTGTGCAAGGGAGTAAGATGTAAGAAAACTAGAAATGTAGGAGGGGGCTAGGTTATGAAAGGTTTAGAGTGCCAAGGAGGAGATATTTACATTTATTCCTGGAGGCAAAAGGGAGTCACTGGATTTTATTGAATAGGAGGGTGATCTTCTTTAGGAAAATCATTTTAATGGCAGAATAGAGGCTGGCTTGGAATGGTGAGAGACATGAGGCAGGCAGACCATTGCAATGCAATATTCCAGGTGTGAGGTGATGAGGGTGTACCAGTGTGATGGCTATGAAAGAGAAGAGAAGGGGTCATATATGAGAAATGTTGCAAAAGTGAAATCAGCAGACCTTGGCAACAGCTTGGATGTGGCAGGGTGAGAGATAGTAAGGAGGGCAGGATGACTCTGAGACTGTGAGCCTGAGGGACTGGGAAAATGGTGTTGCCCTCTATAGCAATAGAGTTTAGGGTGGAAAGATGAGTCCTGTTTTTAACTTGTTAAGTGGAAGATGCCAACTGGATATCCAGTTTGAGATGTCTGAAAGGCAGTTGGAGATGGAAGATTAGAGGTCAGCAGAGAAATTGGGGCAGTATAAGTAGGAGTTGAGAATCATTAACATAGAAATGGCAATCAGATCCATGGGAGCTGCTGAGGTCACTAAGTGAAGCAGTATAGAGGGAAGAGAAGAGGATCCAGGACAGAACTCTGAGAAACATCTATAGTTAGAGGGCTTAAAAATACACTAAGACTTTGAACATATAATGTGTTATATATTATACATTGTATTATATGTTACACATACATGTATATATACACACACATATGCAACAAATATATATAATGCATTTATATAGAATATATTTACATATATATATTCTATAGAAATACATATTTATATATTTTATGCATATATAATATATGTATATATGTATAAGTAATCAAAAAATATGAGTAGTTTTCAAAAGGTGTGCAAATTATTAACAATCATATGAAAGAATTTTCTAGACCAATTAAAAGAGAAATGCAAATCAAAATGCAAAACAACTCTGAGATTTCACCTTACAAGCCATGAATTGGCACAGGTGAACAAAGATGGGAATAGTCAATGTTGGAGAAGTCACAGAAGACAAGTACCCTGATACACTGCTGAGGGAACTGTGAATTGGTGCCACCATTCCAGAAAGCATTTAGAACTATCTTAAGGAAGATAGTTCTTCCCCGACTTCCCTGGAGCTCTATTGCTGCCACCACTCCGTTCTCTCTCTGGAGTCATCACCCGCTGAAGCTCCCCCTTGCATGGCTGCTCCCCCCTTCTCTGCTGCTCTGCTGATGACAACATCTCCTTAAGTTCTTTTCTGCTGCTACAGCTGTTCCTTCTTTTTTGGAGGAGTGTTGTTATTTATCAGTACGAGATGATGCCAGGTCATTATGCCATAGGCTAATCAGAGCACTTTCAGCATTTTTTTGTTAGTTATATCATAATCAGCTGACATGCAAATCGGCTACCCAGGTGGCTGCTGAGACCTTGTTCAGAGCTGCGTTTTAGGGAGCAGATTCCTTTCACTTCTTCCCCATGGGTGGGTACATAGCTCAGGCAGCACTTCTCACTGAGTCTTTCCGAGCTTGGGGATAAACACACATGCATCGTTTCATCCTTTCAACTTCCATCGTGCTTCCACATGCTAGTGTCAGGGCCATGTAAATTTCCTTGTAACTTCAATAAGCCTCAAGGAGGCACTTAGCAACATTGAAAGGAGAGGGGATTATCTGACAATCTTTTCTTTACATTTCTTGCCAGCAAAGATCTCTGACTTTCTTTTGTCAGGGACTTTGGATTTCGTTAGTGTAGGTTGGCACCCGATCTGCAATTTCTTCTTAGAGAGAGGTCTGAGTCACTGAAGGATTAATTCTCATGCGGTCACTCGTGTAGCAGGCAAAACCTGAATCCTTGGACCTCAAAGCCTTTCTATTCATTATACCACACTGCCTCATACTGTATGGCACACACACACATAGACACACGTACTGTATCACCAGGGGAGATGGTAGTCATATTATTCTCTATCTTGGTCCCAGCACATTTGATTACTGTATTTTCTTCTGGGAATCACGTTTTAGGGAGGATACTGGCAAGGGAGTCCAGAGGAGCGCAGAGGATTGTGAGGCTGCTCAAAAGTAGGACACAACTGGAGTAACTGAAGAAAATCAGGATGTTTCACCTTGAGAAGAGAAAGTTGGGGGAATGTGTTATCTCTGCCTTCTAAAATATTTGAAGGGTTACCTTGTGGAAGAAATATTACTGCTTGATCTCAGAGAAAAGAACTAGTACCAATATGAAAAAAAAAGAAATATAATTCTAGGAACACTGTAAGATTTTAAAAAATATATAGATTTGCCTAGAAATCGAATGAGTTTTTCTTGGGGAGTAATGAATCCTTTGACATTAGAAGTATCCAGGAAGAAGCTGGTTGTTTTTGTTGGGTGTGGTATGATAGGGAGTCAAGCATCAGACAAGGGTAGGATTAAGTCAGTAGAGCACAACTGTCAAATAGAACTTTTTTTTTCTTTTTTTTTTGGTGAGAGGAAGACTTAGAGTCGCTTGGAGAAGAGGTCATCTCTACTTTTCATGTGGAACACTTTGTCAGATGGATTGTAAATGGGAACTTGCAGATGCTTCAGGGAAAGGGAATCAGTAGGGGAATATCAGTGGCTAGGACTCCCAATCAACTGGCAATTTCTTCATCCATTCCACCCAAGGCAGTGGAGGCTGGGGTTCTGAGCTGGTCGTCTGGCCTGACTTTTGTCCAGCTCTTGCAGAATGAGTTGTTGTCTAGAGAAATATACTTCTTGGCAGAAAGACTTGTAGTACCGATTTGGTGGCTTAGTAGCCCCCATCTGCAGGTTGGGGAGGCCACCTTCCCTCTCCATTCTCCTGAGTCAGTGTTGTCCCTGTGGGACCTATATGGTTTAAGCCTAGGGCCAAGAAGTTGTTTTCTCTTGGTTTCTTCAGTGGGTATATTTTCTTTAAGGTGAAGGCTCTGCTTCACTCTTTTCCTCTGGGCATCAGAAGGGATCAGAGAACAGGACTTAGTGGCACAAACAAAGAGTAGAAGTGCCATGAGAAAAGTTAACCACATAATAAGCCGCAGCCTCTTGTCTGAGATTGTTGCTCTGAAACGTTGAGGCATCACTGATACAGGACCTGGGAAAGAAAGTGGTGGTTCACATCTTACCATTCTGGGGTTTTATGATATTCAGCTGATCAATTTTTAATTTAGATCAGCTTGTGTTCCTGTAAAGCATTTATAGACCTGGAAAGATTGCTAAGAAAAATCCTATAGAGGAGTTGGCATTTGAATTCAATAGAATTTGTCATCCAATTCATCTTGGAGACCTTGACCCTCCTAGAATGAAGACAGAACATTTTAATGACATGGCTCATAGATACAGGGTTTTCCCTTTTAGCAGCATAAAACCTATTTATTATACATAACAATCTGCATTTATTTCCAAGAGGATTACAATGAATAACACTTTATTGTCTTACATTACACTGCTCTCATTATATTTTTTATTCTACTTTAGTAGACAAGGAGACTGAAACGCAATATAGCTAAATAACTTAGAGCACAGATTCTTCTGCAAATATAGTTATCACAGTGGCACCCAGAGGCCTCACAAAATCAAAGGCATAATCAATTACTAAATGGAATTTAGGGAACCTCCAGAGAGAGAATGCAGAAGGCTAAGAAGGCAGGAAAACAATAAAGGAAGAGAAAGAAAAGGCATACACCATTTTCATGGTATGGGATTATGTTGATGCATAGACTTAATGGTGGATCTGGATCTTTTCTTCCCCCCTCCCCTTTCCTTCAGCTGTATTGCAATTATGTGCCCAGTAAATGTGTTGTGGTTTAGGCTTTGCCCAGCCAGGGATGCCAAGAACTGTTGTGGTTTCATGTTGTGTTGTGGTGGACTGTCTCAAAGAATTCAGTCAGACCTCCTTTAATCCAAGTATAGGTATTTATTGAGATTGACGCCTCTCATGAAATGGACTAAGTTCCAAGAGGAACCATCATGTCCAGGGAAAGCATAAAGAATTTTTGTAGGGTAAAGATGCAGTTACATAACAGAAATTATGAATATTAAAAAGGCAGGAGGAGTTTGTGAAGGGATTAGGTAATAGGGGAGGGGTCCCAGCCGCAATGGAACTGTGCATGCAGTTACTTACAATGCATACAGAAAGATGCACTTTGGGGGGTATGTATGTATGATAATGATATTATGATGAGCCTTTCTATGACCTAAGCTCACTCTGGGTCAGTTCTTTACTGTTGCTGTGCAGGTGCCTGCTTCGGGAAAGGCTCTTCTATTGTTTTGGAGTCTACATCATGCTTGGGCATCCTTGTGATGCTGCTTTCTGATTGGTTGAGTATTGTGGTCCTGTCTGAGACTAGATGGATGTGGTTGTGGTTGAGGGCATGGACTCACCTGCTGTTTCTGTGGGAAATATGAGGAATGGGTCTGGGGGCAACGGCTAGCTAGAGGCAGTGGTGGCTGGGATTCCATCACGTGGACACACCTGCTGTTTCTGGGAGAAATAGGAGTTCATGGACACATCTGTTCTTCTAGTGAGCAGTGAGGCATATATAAAGAAGTTAAAATATTGAGTGTGTAGGGTGTGAGTGGCTAGGTAGGGACAGTGGGCCTGCTCTTCCATGGGACCTATAAGGAAGTTAGAATACTGGGGCTGGGGGCAGCTTTATTAGGATTCCATCAAATGCTTGTTGAATTAAATTGAAATAAATGAGTGGTGAAATAAATGAGACTGTGCTGGATTAATTCAGGACTTGGGAGGCCATGATAATAATCAATTAATCACCTGTTCAACAAGTATTTATTATGCACCTACTCTATCTCTGGCACTTTATTAGGTGCCAGCGATTTAAAGTAAAAAAAAAAAAATAAATGAAACTGTCCCTCCCTTGCTTCAAGGAACTTGTATTCACACAGGGGAAGAAAACTGGACGTGTGTAAGTCTGCACAAAATCTATATAACATGCTCTGGACTTGCTGCTTCTATCTTTGCAGAGAGCTAGTTTGAAAACAGATTGACATGGACAAGGCTGTTGATTTAGCTGGTCAATCCTTTGGTTCTGGATTCTGGTTGAACCACCTGCAGAGGAGTTGTGAATGCCCTCATTTGCCAAGACTGTAACTCTTGCACCGAAGTAGGTTTAATAAGGGATTACTTGAGTTCATGACTTCATCATCAAGAAAAGCGAAATCTTTTTTCCCTTTAGGGTACCCAGTGGAACTTGGGTTTAAGAAATGGCCCCATAATTTGTAACAGATGGTTTTTCCCTTGTGCTATTTGGAATACATTCAGGAAAACAGCAGGAAAAAATGGCTCTTGATTGATTGTGATTTAACGTATTTGCCAAAATGCTTTATAATTACCTCTTTTGAGCAGCCAAATACAGCATTCAGTTACCAACTATTGGTGCAAAAGTTCATATTTTCTTGGAAATTAAAACAGATTTTAACAGACCTACGTTTCTTTAGTATGTAAAGGGTGCCAGTGGCCACTAGGGGGCACAATTAGCAGTGAAATAACTGAGAAGGCAAAATAAGAGCTCCCTATTCCTCTGTATTTTTTGAGCAAATCTTTTTTTTTTTTTAACATTCCTATTAACCAACAAGCTATGTTTTACATTCAGAGTTTTCATTTTACTTTGCTTTGTTTTTTTCCCTATTCTTGTTTGCCTCTCTTTGCAAGTAGAATTTTTAATTTTTAATGCACTGATTTAATTAAAATTAAATTTTTAAAATTAAAATTTAATTTAAAAAATGAACTGCTCTAAAATTGGATTTCTGGATTACAGTAGATAACTAATCTGGACTCTCTTTTATGAAGATTTTTTTAAATCTTCTTTCCTAAATTTTCATCTCTGTATCCCACTCTGAAAAAGTTGTGTAACATGATTGAAGATTATAAAGGAAAGTGAGAGGGAGAGAAGATAATACTTGTTAAATGAAAAAATTTGAATTGAAAAGAAATGTTATTTAACATTGAAGAGCATTTATTCATTCCTGAATGTACAAACTGCCTTATTGTCAGAATTTTATCTCTCTGTGTGTCAGTGGTACTAGTAGTGAAATGATTGAAGACACTTGACTGGCAAACAGGAAGCTGAGTATTTCTCTGTTGAAACTGAGGTGTGGTGGTTCAAAAACAATACTTTCTTAATTTTTGTGAATTATTTAATAAAAAGTTGATTGGAACATGTGGGAAGATGTTCAAACCTTTTATTTTATTGACTTTGGGAGCTCCTGGTGCCAACAATCATTGTACCAATACTGATTACTAAGTGTTCTTCAATTTTTAGTCTTAGATCATAGCCTGGGAGTATTGAGTGGTTTAAGTGACTACTCCAGGAACATTTAGTCAGAACGAATTAGAGGTAAGACTTGAACCCATCTTCTTTACTCAGAGGTCAGGTTACAATCTGATATACCTCTCTTTGTTTAATAAACATGAACTTCTTTTTTAAAAAAAATATTGGTTTTGTGAAATAAATAGAAATTTTCATTCTAGTCACAAGCCTCAAATGTTTCTGCTTCTATTTTAAACCTATTCAATTCCTAATAATCTCTTTCTAATAAGAAGGAACAGTGTAAAGAATAAACTAAAATAATGAACAAAAATCATTTTAAAAATTCATTAAAGCTTTGAAGTAAATGATATGGACAAAAAGTAATGAGATTTATTTTCATGCTATACAGGGAATTCAGTTTCTTTGTATGATTGATAAGAAGAGGTGGGATGCAGATTTATCTTATTAATACTATTTTGCTAAGATAATGTTTAAATTTGACCTACCTTCTCTGGGCAAGAACAAATGGTGTTAAGGGGAAATGTTGCAAGGGATTCTAATGAATTTTCATTATGTTAAAATGAATTCAAAAGGGAAAATGGAATTTTAGTATTCCTCACACTCTGGGAGCCCTGGATTTAATTTTGTTATGTATATACATGCATATACATATGTATGCCTATGTACATGTACAAGAAAACCTCAAATGGGATAATGAAGAGCTAAATGTGACTGAAAAATGTCTGACTACACATACACATAATTTATATATATGTGTATATATGTATATATACACACATATGTGTATATACAAACATGTGCACACATATAGCATATATAATATGTGTATATTTGTATTTGTATATACACTCATAGATGTATACTATATATTACAGAAAATATCATATATATTGTCATGACATGTCATGTATAATTACATACATACACACACACACACATAAATTCACTCCTACTTTGAGTACACCCCAAATGAAGGCAGAAGGAAAGCAACCTGGATATATATTAAATAGGAAGATGAAGCCAGTTTGAGCTTCACATGACTAATTTAGGGTTTACTATTATGGGTTCAAGTATTAATTCTATTTTATACCAAATGCTCATTTGTTGCTTCCCTTGGTTTTACACAAGAATGTAGGTCATAGGTAGGGGGTCAAGATGGCAGAGAGAAATCAGGGACTCTCCTGAGCTCTTCTCCAAACCTATCCAAAGACCTTTAAATAATTCCCTAAAATGAATCCTGGGGTGGCAGAACCCACCACAGGATGGGGTGAAACAATTTTCCAGCCCAAGACAACTTAGAAATTTGGCAGGAAAGGTCTGTTGCACCAGAGTGAGAGTGTAGTGCAGGCCAGGGTGGGCTGGACCACCACAGACTAGGTCCCAGCAACAGGTCTTGGGAATGACGAAATGAGCAGCATCCTTGGCAGTGGCTGGTCTGGTTTACCAGAGATGGTAAGGGGGTTGAACAACTGGTCAGAAGGAGATTACAGTGGTCTCTTTGCTGGCACTGGGGGCAGGACTCTGCTGCTTTGTCCATGCTCAGATCCAGGTTGCAGTCTTGGGTAGCCATTCCAGGGAGAGGAGGAGCACTGACACACCAGGCCTTGTTGCCACAATCGAAGGGGTACCCTCATCACAATTCCAGGACAGAAACAGTGCTTGTGGTCACTCATAGGCCACAGCACAGGCCAGGAGAGTAGTAAACACACCTCTTCCTAGATCATACCACCTTGGACAAACCACAAAATTACAGGTCCCTAGAAGGATCTCTGAATGCAGCTGCACAAAACCCCTGAAGCCTGGGACTCCTTCTACCCTGGAAGCAGAGCCTCACTGTAGTGGAGTTAAAAGTCAAAGAATAGCCTGGAAAAAAAGAGAAAACAGAAAAAAAATTCCAACTGTAGAAATCTACTGTGGTGACAAAGAAGATCCAAACGTACACTCAGAAGAAGACAACGAAGTCAGACCTCCTATGTCCAAAGCCTCAAAGAAAAAAATATAATTTGGTCTTAGGCCATGGAAAAGCTCAACAAGGATTTTAAAGATCAGTAAGAGAGGTAGAGGGAAAATCAGGAAGAGAAATGAGAGTGATACAAGAAAATCATGGAAAAAGTCAACAGCTTGGTAAAAGAGGCACAAAAGTCCAATGAAGACAAGAATGCCTTGAAAAACAGAATTGACCAAATGGAAAAATATATAGAAAATTCACTGAAGAGAAGAGTTTCTTAAAAAGCAGAACCAGACAAATGGAAAAAGAGGCACAAATATTTACTGAAGAAAAGAAATCATTAAAAAAATAGAATTGGCCAAATAGAAAAGGAAGTACAAAACCTCATGGAAAAAATAATTCCTTAAAAATAAAAATTGAGCAAACAGAAGCTAATGACTCCATGAGACATCAAGAAACAATCAAATGAGGCAAAAAAATGAAAAAATAGAAGACAATGTGAAATATTTCATTAGAAAAAAACAACTGATCTGGGAAATAGATCCAGGAAAGATAATTTAACAATTACTGGATTTCCTGAAAGTTATGATAAAAAAAGCTTAGATATCATCTTTCAAGAAATTGTCAAGGAAAACTGCCCTGAACCAGAGGGTAAAATTGAAATGGAAAGATTCCACCTGAAAGATGTCCCAAAATGAAATCTCCTATAATATTATAGTCAAATTCCAGAGCTTTCAAATCAAGGAAAAAATATTGTAAGTATCATGGAGCCACAGCCATGGATAACACAAGATTTAGCAGCTTCTGCACTAAAGGATCAGAGGGTTTAGAACATGATATCCAGAGAGCAAAGGAGCTAGGATTACAAGAATCACCTATCTAGAAAAACTAAGAATATTTCTTCAGGGAAAAATGGATATTCACTGAAATAGAAGACTTTCAAGCACTCCTGATGAAAAGACCAAAGTAGAATAGAAAATTTGACTTTCAAATATAAGACTCAAGAGAAGCATAAAAAAAAGCAAAGGGAAATCATAAGGAACTTAATAAGGTCAGACTGTTTATATTCCTACATGGGAAGATGATACTTGTAACTCATAAGAATTTTCTCTTATTAGGGTAATTAGGGATATATATATATATATATATATATATATATATATATAGATATATAGATATATAGATATATAGATATATATATATAGATATATAGATATATATACACACACACACACACACAGAAGGCACAAGTGTGAGTTGAATATGAAGGGATGATATCTAAAAAAATAAAATGAATGGATGAGAAAGAGGAATGCACTGGAAGAAAGGGAAAGGGAGGTGTAGAAAGGGATAAATTATGTGACATAGAAGAGGTGTGAAAGAGCTTTTACAGAGGAGTGGAAGATGGGGGAGGAGGCAGAGAATATTTGAACCTTACTCTCACTGGAATTAACTCAAAGAGTAAGTAACATAGACACTCAGTTGGGTATAGAGATCTATCTTACCCCATAGGAAAGTACAAGGGGAAGGGGATAAGAAAAGGGAAGGTGCTCATAGAAGGGAGAATGGATTGGGGCGGCAGGAGTCAGACACAAAATACTTTTGAGAAGGATCAGGGTGAAAGGAGAGAGAGAAGAGAATAAACAGGAGAAATAGGGTGGAGGGAAATATACTCAGCAATCGTAACTGTGAAACAAAACTTCTGAAGTAAGTTTCTCTGATAAAGACCTCCTCACTCAAATATATAGAGAAGCAAGTCAAATTTATAAAAACTAGAGACATTTCCCGATTGACAAATGATAAAAAAAAAATATGAGCAGAGAATGCAGGTCATGGTACATTCATTGTATTACAACTATAGAATTATAGTGCAAATCACAAAAAATAGTTTTGATAAAGTTCATGCATCTTGGAAACAGTCTCTCCCTCCTCCCATTACTTATATATGATACTAGAACAAATAAATATGATGCTCATGATTGCAAAGTTATCAGCGTGGTTATCCACTCACATTTTACAGATGAGAAGACAGTGTGTTTTAGTGGAATAAGCATGGGCTTATTAGTCAAAAGACTTGGAATCGAATCCAGCCTCTGGTGCTTGCTGCCTGTGAACCTGCTTCCTTATTTATAAACTGGGCGGGGGGGGTTGAATTAAGGGTCTCTGAGAGCTCTTCCTGTTTTAAATCTATGATCCTATGAATCTAGGGTTTTGAGAGATTATCGACTTTGTCAAATGTAATGTAGTAGTAGAACAAAAACTTGAATCCAGGTCTTAGGATTCCAAGTCATTATATCAAGTTGTCAGGAATATAAATGTCATTTGTCTTTTCATGAAATGGATACACAAAGGAAAACATAGGTGTAGCACTGGTCAGAATTTGGCCTTAACCAAACTTAACTGACTCTAAACCACAACAGATAATTTGGTTGGAAAACTAACAATATATTGATGATCACTTTGATTATGATAAAACTAGATTTTGTATTTAGCACAAAATCAATGAAATTACTGTACCTGGACTTAGGAGGATTGGCTTCAAGTCCAGCTTTGAAATCTATGGGTTGATTGTGGTCAATTCACTGAACATATCTGAATCCTAGTTTTCTAATATGTTAAATGGAGGTAATATTATCTGTAATAGCCTTGTCTCTAAATTGAGATAAGGATCAAATCAGATAGCACATGTAACATGTTTTTGAAAAATTAACTGTATCTACCTATCTATATACGATATCTACAACTGTATCTATAATTAACTGTATAAAATTATAACTATATATTAAATACAACTATATATGTCAACTCTTTATTATAAAATGAGATAGCATATGTAAAGTGATTTTTGACTATGATGTACTAGGGAAAAGCAACTCATCAATATTATTATTTATTACCACTGTACAACTGAAAGATGAATAGTCTGCAAGGATTTAGAGGTGGCATTTAAGACCAGATCCAGCCATGCCTCTTACTCCTTAAGTCATTGGAAGGGGGTATGTAGCAGGTGTTGAAATGAATGAGTCATCTAATTTTTTGCTGCTTGTTGCCACTTCTAGGGTATTTTTTATTAGGTATCATTTTTATAGTCCTTTAAGATTTAAAAGCACTTCGCATATATTATCTCATTTTGTCCTCATCACAGCTCTGAGAAACAGGTGATATCGTTATTTTATTTTACAGATAAGGAAACTGAGGCAGGCAGAGTTAAATGATTTAAATGATTTGATTCCTGGTCCATAATCTTCCTCTGCACCTCAACACTTTCAGTCATCCTTTATGTTAATAACAATCTATCCCGATCTCTATCAGCCTCTTTAATTTCCCGAGCCTGTGTGCCTATTGCCCAGAATGGGGAGCTAAGTGAAGATATGGCTGGAGGCAATTGCCCGGGCTCATTTGCAGACACCAGTTCTTGCCGGGGGAGAGAAACACATGGAACTACATGTTAGGCCTCTGTATCCTTGTACTCAGGTATTCCCATACTCTCCGCTACTCTAGCCCTTTTAACTTCAACTGCAGGATTTCTTGCAGTACTACAAAGTGACCAGTAGGGGGAACCAGAGACAAAGGAGTGTTATCAATTGTCTCTGCCCCAGACTTGTGAAAACCTCATCATCTTTTGTGGTTTTTTTTTTTTTTCTTCAATTCAGGCAGTAAATTCCTGCCTTCAGCAGCACCTTGGAGGCAGCAGACCTGGCCTCACATCGCCTCTGGAAATTGACGATGCTTTCAAGCATAGATGACTAACTTTCTAGGATTCCTGGTGTAAATTATTTTTGGACCTTTGCCCTTGGGGATAATTCTCTGCAACAGCAAGCTAGTTTTTGTAGTGTCCCATCTCCTGACAATAGACGGACTGCTTCTGAACTGCTGAGGCAATTCGAATAGATTTTGGGCATCCCGGGGAAGCCAAGACTTTAAAATTAAATTTAAAAAAATTAATGAGCAGGTATTTTCTCTTCTTGCCCCGAAACCAAACCAACCAAATCAAACTCTTGCAACAAATATGCATAATCAAGCAATGCAAATGTCCATATTGGCTATGTCTGAATATAGGTGCCTCATTCTGTGTATACAGTTCATCACCTCTTTGTCAGAAAGTTTCTCCATCATACTCTATAATAGCTCCAGCATTCTCTATCCTTGTTCCTCTGGAATAATCATCTGGAATAAATCTACCATCAATAGAATTGATCAGAGCTCTTAAGCCTTTCAAAATTGTTCATCTTTGCAATGTGATTATAATCATATAAATAATTTTCTTAGTTTTGCTTTTTTTACTCTGCTTCAGATTATACACTTCTTCCCAGAATTCTCTGAAACCTTCTTTTGCCATTTCTTATGGCACAATAGTATTCCATTACATTCATATACCATAAATTGCTCGGCCATTCTGCAGTTGATGGGCATCCATATAGTTTCTAGCTTACCACTACAAAAAGAACAGCTATTAATAATCTTGTACATTTAGGATCTTTTTCTTGTTCTTTGATTGCTTCGGGGGCCATAGTCCTAGCAGTGGCATTGCTGGGTTAAAGAGCTAATTTTTTTAGCTAGCTGCTTTATGGTGCCAGCAAAAGAAAGAGTTTGTAGTAGGAAATGCCAGCTCTCTAATCTCTGAGGCAAGATCTCTCTTGAAATTGTTCTTTGTCCTTCATTTTTAAGAGAACCAACTCAAGTGTGAATTGGATTTAAGTGAGGAAGAGTTGTACAAGTCATGAACTTGACTATCTCTTCCAGAGTCATCAAAATCCAGACGCAAGACAAAAGTCGGGATGATTAGTGATGGCCCGGGATGCAGTGGATAACCTTGGCATCTTCAATGTCTGACCAAGCTATTAAGTGCTCCAGAGCACCTGCTCCAGCTGTCTTCATGACTGTTGGGATGAGTTGTTCTATCTGATCATTCCAGTGGAGGAAGTTTTCGCATGCTTAGGGTAGATACTCCCCTAATTCACTAACAGGTTTGTGGTACATTGGTTACCTGCAACCTGTTTTAGTTCATCTACTGAGATTGTGTACTGGGGTGTGGCTGCTGTGCATGTTACAGCTTCTTGAAGCCATAGGTGAGAATTGAGGGCCAGGGGGACACCAAATGTGGCTGAGCAGTCCTGAAAAGTACTTGGCAAGCCCTCGTACCAGAGGTGCTAGGCCTCCTCGAGTACACTTCTTTCATGAAATACTGTTACTTTTTTGGAGGGCTTAACTGTGGCCCACCTATGGTGAATTAGTCTAGGAGGATGAGGTTACTAACATGACAGGTACATTACGGTCTGCTTTTGGTCATGGCCAACTTTGTGGCAGATACTCCAGCACCATCCCACCATCACTCCCCTTTCCCAAGAAAGGTGTTCAAGAAGGAGGAGCCTGTAAAGGTCAAGGAGTTCTCTTTCTGACTTGGTACCTAACAAGCAGGGTGGAAGAGAGTAGCATTATGCATGCTGCATATGAGGTAACTCCAGCATCTCAGAGAAAATACTGAGCTTGATGCTGCAAATTTGTGTGAGGTGATTCTGATGCTGAGTTGATTCCAGACATTCTGGGAGAGAGATACATGGAGCACTGGCATAATAGGGCGGAGAGAAATACTTTGGAATGGAAGACATGTAGGGAAGCCAGACCAATTATGTCTTTGGACTTGAAATTCCAGAGAGCATTAGAATGAATCTCCTTTTAGTCACAGTATGGCAAGAATAGCTGAATTATACCATTTGCTTCATGTAAACCACAGTTGCTGCCCATGATTCTGCACCCTGAAGCCTGCCCCAGTCCTGTCCATGTAGCACTGTGTGGCTAAGGCTGGACTGTGCTCTGCTAAGAGCCCAGTGTGATAGACCTTTCTGTCAGTTTCAGACAATGTGATTGTCTGATTATGAATGTGATTATGTCAAGACCTGCTTATTATGCAATACACTTGCCTGTTCCAGGGATCCTGTCTCGCACACTAAATAAATCTGAGACATTTTCAACATTGACACCAAAACAAAATAGGTACAAAATTGGACAGATTCCAATTTGAGGAGAGGGAATTTATAGGGGCACATATAGGTCAGTTGGGGAGTCTACCCAGATCTATGCAAGGTGGAACCCTTATGCAATGGGGACCCCCTATGTCAACAAAAGACATGAACTAGTTCTTTAGGTTTTTCAAGGTATTAAAACCATTTTTATCTCTGGACTTGCCAAGTTAATGGCACCCCTGATCAGTCTGCTGAAGGATCTCTAGTCTTTCCAGTGGCTACCAGGGACAGTTTAATAATCTGAAGAAAGGTTTACCTCATTCCTATTCTTGATATTTCTGACTGCAGAAAGTGTTAATTATGTAGGTCAACATATACACTCTGGCCTCAAGAGCCATTTTTTTCAGAGCACACCTTCCTCTTCATGCCCCAGTTTTACACAATTCTCTCAATCAAGGGAGAGGAGTCTACTCCTCTACTTGCCTGTACTCTGGTCTGAAAGCAAAAACAAACTTTTGTGTCCAGGAATAGAATTCCCTCTCCAGAACCTCTACCAGCTCTACCACCCCAGTACTCCTCCTCACCCCAGGACCACTACTCAGGATTGAGACCCAGATCAGCTGCTCGATTCCCCCAGGATCTTTAGGCCCAGGGCTCCTAAAATGGATGCTCCTGCCTCAGCGACTGCCACAGCCCTGGGGCTGTGGCCAGACCACATTCCCTTCTCACCTAGGTGAAAGAGCTTTCTCACTGACCTTTGAAGCTGTCTTTGGCATTTGCAGGTTGAGAAATCTGGGAACCACAGTTGCTGCCCATTATTCTGCACCCTGAAGCCTGCCCCAGTCCTGTCCATGTAGCACTGTGTGGCTAAGGTTGGACTGTGCTCTGCTAAGAGCCCAGTGTGATAGACCTTTCTGTCAGCCTTCCAGGCTGTCTTAGGCCAGAAATCTCTTTTGCGCTGTCATTTTGTGGCTTCTGCTGCTGTAGAATTTGTTTAGAGTCATTTTTTTTACAGGTATTTTATGGGCTATGATAGGGGGAGAGCTAGATCAGGCCTATCCTTCTACTCCACTGTCTTGGTTCTGCCTACACAATTCTCTTGCTTGGTAGAGCCCCACCACGATCCTAGTCAATATTGTGCTCTTGTTTTCAAGAGCACAATTCATCATCTGTGCTCTGGACTCAATTTTATCCTTTGAAGACTTGACCCTATAATTGAACAACTAGTTCAGCTTCCCCTCTCCTCCTTTTCACTCCCCCTGTCATCACTCATTCCTTTCCAAATCCCCAAAATGGATTACTCTCACTGTCTACCTTCTTCACTCCTACGTATGTGTGGCTGAACTACTGGAGGAAATCACACAACTGTATTGAGTGGATCTACTACAAATTTATGTTATCTTGGTCTCTCACTGCTGCATAGCAATCCTTAAATTCTTCTTTGATCGCCTTTCATTGTACTCCCCACAAGAACTCTGCTAGACTTTCTCAGCTCCCCTAAGACCTCCTATGTCAACCTCAAATTAAGAGGACATTGCCTCTTAATTTACCAAAAAAATGAGACCACCTATTGTTAGCCCCATTTTATCTTCAGTCTCTATCCCAGAAGCCCTCTAAGACATTTTCCCTTTTTCCATTCTCTGACAAAGAGTTGTCCCTTCTCCTTGCCAAGACAATCCTACCTACTTGTGCCCTTCATTCTATTCTCTCCTATCTCTTTCAGTAGTTTGTCTCTTCCGTTATTCTCCTTCATTCTCTTGTCTTCAATCTCTCCTTATCTACTGGCTCCTTCTAGGCTACCCACAAAAATATGTCTTTGTCTTTTCAATGAAAAATAAAGTCCTGAAAACAACTCAAGTTATGAGTGCTATATATTGCTCACAATCAAACTCCTAGACAAAGCTGTCTATACTCTTTGCCTTCACTTTCTTCTCAACATTATCTAATCTGATTCTCACAAACTTAATATCTTTCATTTTTGTATGCTCACCACTTTCTTCTTTACTGTCTACAAGCACACCCAAGTATTTCCTAAAACAAAAAACCGAATTTGATCTGCTATCACCTCAAGCTATTACCGGATTTCCCTCCCCCCACCAATGATATCTATAACTTTTTTCCATTTTCATTCTTCTTTTGTCACCAAGGCGAATTGACACTGGTGGCAGTTCTGTCTTTAAGATCAGTAAAATTATAAAAATAAATTTTTCCCCAGTGATGCTGGGATAAACAACATCTCTATGTGCTTACTCTATGTCTATCAATCTAACAAACTTTTAAACAATGCAATTTTGTAAGTCTTCGTGGTCATTATGACTAGTTCTCTTTTGAGCGAGATGAACAGGGTAGGTTCATATCTTGGTTGTGTCTGCCTTTGACCCATTACTCTGTCTGGTAAGGTGCATATGTAGATTTCTTTTTTTTAAGAGGCAAATGACTTGTCCAGGGTAATACAGCTGGTAAATGTCTGAGGCTGGATTTAAACTCAGGTCCTCCTGACTCCAGGGCTGATGTTCTGTCTATTGTGTCACCTAGCTGCCCCTAGATTTCTTTTTTTAAAGGAGTTTTCTCTCTGGAGGGTACTTGATGATATTAACTTGATAGCTATAACTGCTCACTTTGCCTCTGAATATGGATGGGGTAAGGTTTGATCTTTACTTTGTTCATCCCCAAATGGTACCATTATAAAGTCTGATAAAGAATGCAAAGCTTATTTGGCATTAGAGAGCAAGTGGTACATTTCATTAATGTTTTTTCCTTACACAAGAAGCTTATTTTTAATATTTAGAATGACTTTATGGTCAACAATGCCCTACTTAGTAAAGGGCAAATAGAGAGAAAGAAAAACATTTAGAGCTATTTAAACAAAAACCATATTATCATCTTTTTAATATATTCTGTTTTCTCACTTGTGAATAGTTTGCCCCTGCTATCAATATATGCCTTGGTAAAGTATCACAAAAAGATCCCTTTAAGAAAAGAAGATTAAAATCATCAGATGAAGGAGATTATGGGACTGAAGACAAAAACTACAACAGGAGAATTCATACAGTATAGATCTATTGGAAGTTGGACTGTGATTATAGGGAAACATTAGAATCACAAGTCTTAGAACTAGAAAGGAACTTAGAGGTCAGCTAGTCTAATAGCTTTGCATTTAAAGCTCTTCACAACCAGCCTCTTTCTATCTTTCCAGTCGTCTTACCCTTTGCTTTCCTCCACAGACTTCGTGATTCAACTATATTGGCCCACTTACTGCTTCTCATATGTGACATTCTATTTCCTGTCTCCTCACCTTTGCACTGGACTCCTCTCATGCCTAGAATGATCTTCCTTTTCACCTCTGCCTCTTAGTTTCCTTGACTTTTTCAAGACTCAGCTCGAATTCTACCCTCTATGACCTTTTGCTCTCCATCCTACCTATTAGCGTTTTCTCCTTTGAGATTACCTTCCATCAACTCTCTTGAAATGTTCTATATACTTAGTCATTTTCATGTTGTCCCTTATTAGAATGTGAAAACTTCGGATTTTTTAATTGTTTTTGGCATTCATTTAAAAACTCTTTTGTGTTCCAAATTCTCTCTCTGACTCTCTCCCCTTTCCCCTCCTTGAGAAGCCAAGTAATTTGACATAGATTACACATGTGAAGTCATGTAAAGCATATTTCCATATTAGCCATGTTGCAAAAGAAAACAAAGATAAAAAACCCAAGAAAAATAAATTTTAAAAAAAGTATGCTTAGATCTGCATTCAGACTCTATCAGCTCTTTATCTGGAGATGAATAGCATTTTTTTAAGTCGTAAGTCCTTTGGAATTATCTTGGATTATTGTATTGCCCAGAATAGCTAAGTCATTCACAGTTGATCATAGTACAATATTGCTATTACTGTGTATGATGTTCTCACATTATATTTCTTCATATAAATCTTCCCAGGTTTTTCTGAAAGCATCCTGCTTATTATTTCTTTTTTTTGATTAATTAATTTATTTGTTTTAATCACTTCCATAAATCTTAGATTTTCTCCCCCTCCCTCCCTCTCCAAGATGGTGTGCAATCTTATATGGGTTCTACACATGCATTTTTACTAACTACATTTTCGCCTTAGTCATGTTGCATGGAAGAATTAAAATGAATGGGAGAAATCATGAGAAAAACCAAACCAAACCAAAACACATGAGAAAATAGTCTGCTCCATTCTGTGATCCAATTTCATAGTTATTTCTCTAGATGTGGAAGGCATTTTGACCCAAGATCCATTGGGAATTCATTAAGTCCTTGCAGTGCTGTGAAGGGCTAAGTCTACCAGAAAAATTCCTCGCACACTGTGGTTGTTACTGTGTACAAAGTTCTCCTGGTTCTGCTCCTTTCACTCAGTATCAGTTCATATAAGTCCCTCCAGGCCTCTTTGACGTTTTCCTGTTCATCATTTCTTACAGCACAATAGTATTCCATTATGTTCATGTACCACAACTTGTTCAGCCATTCCCTAATTGATGGGCATCCCCTTGATTTCCAGTTTTTGGCCACCACAAAGAGAGCTGCTATAAATATTTTTGTACATGTGGGACCTTTTACCATTTTTGTGGATACAGCCCTAGCAGTGATATTGCTGGGTCAAAGGGTATACACACTTTTGTAGCCCTTTAGGTATAGCTCCAGATTGCTCTCCAAATTGCTTTTCAAAATGCTCTCCAGATCAGCTTACACCTCCACCAACAACGAGTTATCCACAACTTCTGCATTTATCATCTTCCTATTTTGTCACGTTAGACAATCTGGTAGGTATGATGTGGCATCTCTGAGTTGTTTTGATTTACATCTCTAATCAATCATGATTTAAATCATTTTTTCATGTTACTATAGATAGTCTTAATTTCTTCCTCTGAAAACTGCCTGTTCATATCCTTTGACCATTTAGCAATTGGGGAACAAGTTCTATTCTTGTACATTTGACTCAGTTCTCTATGTATTTTAGAAATGAGCCTTTTATCACAGACACTAGTTGCAAAAATTCTTTCCCAGTTTTCTACTTCCTTCCTAATCTTGGTTATGTTGGGTTTATTTGTGCAAAAACATTTCAATTTAATGTAATCAAAATTATCCGTTTTGTACTTTATAACAGTCTGTATCTCTTGTTTGGTCAAAAATTTCTTTACTCTCCACAAATTTGACAAATACACTATTACTTGCTCCCCCAATTTGTTTATAGAGTCAATCTTTATACCTAGATCATGTAACCATATGGACTTGATTCTTGTGTATGGTGTCACAAATTGGTCTATGCCCAGTTCCCATCACCCTGTTACCTGGTTTTCCCAGCAGTTTTTGCCAAACAATGAGTTCTTATCCCAGAAGCTGGGGTGCTTGGGTTTGTCAAACAGTAGATTATTAACTACTGTGTCTTGAGTACCTAATCTATTTCACTGGTCTACCCCTGAATTTCTTAGGCAGTCCCAAGTGGTTTTGATGATTGCTGCTTTACAATACATTTTGAGACCTGGTTGGGCTAGCCCTCCTTCCCTAGCATTTCTTTTTATTAGTTCCCTTGATATTTGTTCTACCAGATGAAGTTTGATACTTTTTTCTAACTCTCGAAAATAATTATCTGGTAGTTTGATTGGTATGGCACTGAATAAGTAAATTAATTTAGTAGAATTGTCATTTTTATCACATTAGTTCAGCCTACCCACGAGCAACTGATGTTTTTCTACTTACTTAGATCTGACTTTATTTGTGCAAAAAGTGTTTTGTAATGGTGTTCATGTAGTCCCTGGGTTTGTTTTGGCAGGTAGACTACCAGATATTTTATAGTGTCTACTGTAGCTTTACATGGGATTTTTCTTTCTATCTCTTGCTGTTGGGCTTTGTTACTAATATATAGAAATGCAAATGATTTTATGTGGGTTTATTTTGTAACCTACAACTTTGCCAAAGTTGTTTATTATCTCAGGTAATTTTCTAATTAATGTTTTACTTTCCTCTTTGTTGGAGGTGAGTTCACCCTTTTCACTTTTGATATTGATAATTTGATTTTCTTCTTTCTTTTTTTAAAATAAAATAGACCAAAGGTTTATCAATTTTATTGGCTTTTTCATAAAACCAAATATTAGTTTTATTTATTAGTTCAATAGTTTTCTTAATCTTTCTGTTGGTTTTCAATATTTCTAATTTGATCTTTACTTGGGAATTTTCAATTTGTTCTTTTTCTAGCTTTTTCATCTGCATGCCCAATTCATTGATCTTTCTTTATTTTATTCATGTAGGTATTCAAAGATATAAAACTTCCCCTAAGAAGTATCTCATTTTTGCAGTATCTCGTAGGTTGTCTCGTTATTATCATTCTCTTGAATGAAGTTGTGATTGTTTCTATGATTTGTTGTTTAACCCACTCATCCTTTAGGATTACATTATTTAGTTTTCAATTATTTTTTGATTTATCTTTCCATGGCCATTTATTACACATAATTTTTATTGCATTATGATCTGAGAAGGACGCATTGACTATCTCTGCCTTTCTGCACTGAATTGTGAGGTTTCTATGACCTAGGACATGGTCAATTTTTGTATATATGCCATGTACTGCTGAGATAAAGGTATGCTCCTTTCTATCCCCATTCAATTTTCTCCAGAGACCTATCATATCTACCTTATCCAGAGGTTTAATCACCTTCTTAACTTCTTTCTTGTTTATTTTGAGCTTAGATTTATCAACTTCAGAGAGCTGGAGGTTGAGGTCCCCCACTAATATAGCTTTGCTAACTATTTCTTCCTGTAACTCCCTTAACTTCTCCTTTAAGAATTTGGATGCTATACCACTTGGTAAATATATGCTTGGTAATGATATTCTTCATTGTCTGCGGTGCCTTTTAGCAGGATATAGTTTCCTTCCTTATCTCTTTTGATTAGATATATTTCTGCTTTTGCTTGCTATGAGATTAGGATTGCTACCCCTGTTTTTTTTACATCAACTGAAGCATAATATATTCTGCTCCAACCTTTTACCTTTACTCATGCTTCAAATGTGTTTCTTGTAAACAACATATTGTTGGATTATGGATTTTAATCCATTCTGCTATCCATCTCTGTTTGATGGGGTTCATATTCACAGTTATGATTTCTGTGTCTTTCCCTCCATCATATTTCCCCTCATTTATGCTTTTAGTTTTCCCTTATCCCTTCCCCTCCACAATAGAGTTTTAATTTTTGACCACTACCTACCTCAGTCTTCCCTCCCTTCTTTTGGCCCCCCCCCTCCCTTTTACTCCCCTTTTCTCTTACTACTTTTTCCCTCCCTTTTAGCCTCCTTTCCATTTTCTTTCCCCTTTCCCCTTTGACTGCCTATAGACCTAGTTAGATTTCTCTACTTAGATTTCTCTACTTGACTGAGTTTGTTGTTCCCTCCTTGAACTAAATCAGATGAGAATAAATCTCAGACAGTGCTCATCTCTCTCCTCTCTTTTCTTGTACTGTAATATGTTTTTGTGCTTCTTCCTGTGATGCAATTTACCTTTTTCTGCCTCCTCCTTTTCACATCTCCTGTTATAATCCCTTCGCACTCTTAAATCAATTTTTTTATCATCATGTCATTCAATTTATACCCACTCTCTCTATGTATATCCCTTTTAAATATCACAATAAATATATAATTCTCAAGAGTAACAAATTGTCATCTTTCTTTATGGGGATGTAAACAGTTTGCCCATACTGAACATCAAGTTCCTCCCCAACCCCCATTTACTTTTTTATGCCTCTCTTGAGACTTGTGTTTGAAGACCCAATTTTGAACTCTGGCCTTTTCATCAGTAAGGTCTGGAAATTACTTTATTTCATTGCATGTCCATCTCCTTGCCTGAAATATTATGCTCAGTTTTGCTGGGTAATTGATTGTTGGTTGTAGTCCTAGCTCCTTTATGGAATATCATATTCCAATCCCTCCAATCTTTTAATGTAGAAGCTGCAAGGTCCTATGTGATCCTGACTGTAGTTCCTCAATATTTGAATTGTTTCTTTCTGGCTGATTGCAGTATTTTCTCCTTCACTTGATAGTTTTGGAATTTGGCAAAGATAATCCTTGGTGTTTTCAGTTTGGGATCCCTTTTAGGAGGTGATCAGTGGATTTTTTCAGTGACTATTTTGCCCTCTTAGGGCAGCTATGTGGTGCAGTGGATAGAGCACCAGTGCAGGAGTCAGGAGGACCTGAGTTCAAATCTCACCTCAGACACTTGACACTCACTAGCTGTGTGACCTTGGGAAAATCACTTAACCCCAATTGCCTCATTCTGGGTCATCTCCAGTCATCCTGATGAATATCTGGTCACTGGATTCAGATGGCTCTGGAGGAGAAATGAGGCTGGTGACCTGCACAGCCCTCCCTCACTCAGAACAAAAGTCAGGTGCAAGTATGTCATCATTTCTCTGATGGCATGGTCTTCTTCGACAGTGAAGGATGAACACGCACATTTTGCCCTCTGGATTTAGGACCTCTAGCCAGTTTTCCTTGATAATTTCTTGGAAGATATCGTCCAGGCTCTTTTTTTAATCATGGCTTTTTGGTAGACTGATAATTCTTACATTTTCTCTTCTGGATCTGTGTTTCAAGTCAGTTGATTTTCCAATGAGATACTTACATTTTCTTCTATTTTTTCATTCTTTAGATTCCATTTGACTGATTCTTGATGTCTCATAGAGTCATTAGCTTCTACTTGTCCAATTCCAATTTTTAATAGATTGTTTTCTTCAGTTAACTTTTGTATCTCCTTTTCCATTGGTCCAGTTGTTACTTTTAATGAGTTACTTTCTCCAGTTAGTTTTTGTACTTCCCTTTCCATTTGTCCAATTTTCTTTTTTAAAGAGCTGTTCTCTTCAGTGAATTATTTTTTCATATTTTTAAAATCATGGGTCAATTTTTCTTCTACTTCTCTGATTTGACTTTTAAAATCCTTCTTGAGCTCTTCCAAAATGCTCTTTGGCCTTGAGGTCAGTTCATATTCCCTTCTGAAGTTTAAGATGGGAGTACAGTCTCAATTCTTCAGTATTTGTGTTTTGATCTTTGTCCCCATAATAAGATTTTATGGTCTTTTTTTTCTAGTTTGCTTCCAGCTCATGATGATTGCCTTTTTCCTGACTTTTAATGTGGATCTCTGTTTCTGAGGCACAGGGGGCTCTGTCCCACAGTTCTTGTGCTTGGAACTTGAGGCTTTGTATATTGTGGCCTCTGATTCTTTCAGCTGGAAGCTAAAATCCTGTAGCTTACCTGGTGCTGAGCTGGCTGGTGTGCTAAAGCAAAGGCCAGGTGAAGTCTGAGTTTCCCCAGAGTTATCCTGGAGCTCACTGCGTTAAGGGAGGCATAGGGGTGGTCTAGCCACAGGAGGTCTCCTCCTGAGCTAGAGCATAGTCAAGCTCAGTGATTGGTGAACCCCATTTGGGCTAGTGTCTTCCCAATTTCCCTGGTTGTGCTAGGGCATGCCTAGGGTCCTGGTGTTGGCACTTATGGGCTACACCCCCCTGGGACTCAGGATCTTCTCCTGGTTCACTGAGGTGGGGCTGTCTGGGACAGCTTCAGTCCTGCACAGGTACCCTTCAGCCACAGCAAGATGGACACCCCCTTTTGTGATTTTCCTAACCTCACAGGCTAAGAGACTATTTACCTCTTCGGCTGATCCCACTATGCCAGGATTTTTCCTGGGGAAATATTTTCTGGGTTTTTCAATGTCAACAAGGGTAGAGGATAGCATTTACAGATCACTCCAGCATCTTGGCTTCTGGAAATTCAAGTAGGTGAGTTGCAGACATTTAATCTGAGGGTTTATAATCTCAGGAGTGGTTGTTGCTGTTACTCAGGGTTCTAAGCTTTTCTCTCAGTTCCATTGAACTCCTGTCCTGGGTTGATATGTTTGAGAATCCACAGTGCTGCTGATGCTTTAGACTGCCTGAGGCTTCCTTCTCAGCTTTGCTGTGGTGGGGTCTGTGCTGGCATAGCCTGTGTGCTCCTCCAGCTCTCTGCAACAGACATTCCCATCAACCTTCCAGGATCTCCTGGGCTGGAAATGTGCCACACTGTCTCCTCTTGGATTCTGTCACACTGAAATTTGTTTAGATTCTCTTTTTAGAGGTATCTGAAGGAGTTTGTCTTATAGCTTAGGTGATATGTGGTTTTACTCCACCATCTTGGCTCCACCCCCCTGTTCATCATTTCTTATAACACAATAGCATTCTATCACAATCATTTAACATAACTTAATGTGAATACTTTAAAGGCAGGAAATGTTTTTGCCTTTGTGCCTCTAGAGCTTAACATAGTAAACAATACTTTGGAAGCACTTAATAAATGCTTGCTGACTGATTATCTTATGTTGATTTCATTGTTAGGGATCTGCTGAATCTGTTCCCTCTGCTGGGCATTCCTCTTTGCTGATTTCCTTAGACATTGCATTTCAGTTTGGTATTGACTGATGTTAGTTGCGGGGCATCATATCTCTTCTCTAGCTGGTCTTCTCTAGCTGGTCTTCAACAATTTAGATAATAACACTTTACATCAGATGAAAAGTGGTTTATCCTACCATCTCTTTATGAAAGGTGCATGTCAGCCAGAGGGCATTTCTCTGAGTATTTATTTAGATAATTTTACAGGGTGAGAAAGTGAACCTCCTGGCAATTCAAGCAGGGCAATATAGATAATGAGACTTAGATTGGAATTCCTTACCATCCTTTCTGCTTATTGAAATTCGTATTTTTTTTTCAAGATCCAATTCAAATGCCATTTCCTACATAAAGATTTCCTGATCCTCCCAGCTGGAAATTATCTCTCCTTCCTGAATTTCTGATCCCTCTGTTGAAAATCTCCTTCAAACTTACCACATCCTTACTTATATTACTATTAATTGAGTTCATATCATCCTCTTACTAGACTGTAAGTTCCTTGAAGGTACAGACCACGTCCTTATTCATTTTTGTTGTCCCTGACTCATTCCCTGCCCTTATGGTGCTTACAATCCAAGAAAAGGGGAGCAGTGAATACAATATATTAACAATTTACATTTCAGTATTTCGATGGATCTGTGTATGATTTCTTTAACATGTGATGTGCCTTCATTAGCAAAGATAACATCTCTACTATTCACAGATCTTTGCCTATGTCCTTCCATAATTCTGCCTATATACTGGAGGCCTTCCACTGTAAACTTCTTGAGATCAGGGACTGTTTCATTTTTTGCCTTTCTACCCCCAGTACCTAACACTGTGCTGAACAAGTGCTTAATATATGCTTATTAATTGATTTGACAGGTATAATGCAGCAACTGGGTAAATGATCTATAATACTCTACTCTTGATAAATGTCTGGCTCTTCTCCTTTAACAAACATTTAGTTTTCAAATCAATAGGAAAACTTATTTCTCATGCACAAATGATTTGGAGAAACATGCTGCATTCTACTTACATCCACCATCCAACTCTTCATTGCCATTTTGGTCACCCACAATTTTAAATTTTTGGATATTGTGTTGTTCCACAATTCAGTCACATAACATTATTGGGAACATACTCATGTTAAAAGATGAGGCTCTCTGTCAGAGAGCAGCTTGGGATCACTGAAAGTATTACCCATTTTTCCAAGTGCAATTCTACTTTGTATTCTGTTCTAGGCCTAGTTCATTTATAGTGCTTGTCTAAAATCCCAGTGCTGATAGACTTAATCAATGGACTTCCTATGTCATAGTACAAAAATTTTTTTTTCATCCATTTGGTTTCTCCTATGTATTGTTAGACTGCTTTATTTTCAGAGGCCATGTATCTTATTGAGGAGGCCTTATAGTATTTAGGGACTTGGTGCAATCAGCACAACATCACAGGAACATCCTATCATCCGTAAGGAATTATTCCATTTGGACATTATATATAAGACATTCTGCTTCACTGTGGTGGACAACTTTGGTTAAGTAAATATCCCCCTTTTTTGACTTTTTTTTGGATGGTGATGATAGCTAGAGGGTCACTGAACAGAATTATTCCTGTTGCTGGATCTTGTGGAATCCCAGTATTTGCTTGGGAGACACTTGAAGGAGAGTCTTTAAGGTTTCCTTTGATTCCACTGAACCAAATGCCTTTTTAAAATCAGTGGACACAGTGGGACTTTGTATTCTCTATACCAGAGGTGGACAGCCTGTGGCCTCACAGTTATATGTCACCCTCTAGGTCCTCAAGTGTGGCCCTTTGAATCCAAACTTCATAGAACAAATCCCCTTAATAAAAGGATTTGTTCGGTAAAACTTGAATTCTGTCAAAAGCTTGCAAGGACCAAGAAGGCCACATATGGCCTCAAGGCCTCAGGTTCCCCACCCCTGCTCTGCATCTTTTGGCCAACTATATAATTGTGAAGATGCACTCTCCTTAAATTGCCTATGAAAGCCTTTTCATGTTCTCATCAAAGATACACTTTCTAGCTACATTTGTAGAACATTCTCATTGGGGGAAAGTAAGCATATGGTTCAGCACTTGCTGATGCCCTCTTAATCATCTTTTTTTTTTTTTTTTTGTGGGGTAATAGTCTCATCTGGAACTTTTTCAAATCATCTGATATTCTTTCCTCTTTAAGATTTTTTGAAAATTAAGCCTGTAATTCTTTCAAAATTGCATCACACCCAGAACAAATTTCTTTTGAGTATACTTGATCTGGTCCATTTGCTCTTCCTTGTTTTATTTTCTTCTGTGCCATTTCCATACCCTTATATAGTATTAGGTACTAAGATTTTAAGATTACACTTAAGGTAATTCCATTATCATCCATGATGGGAATAGATTGAAATGTTGACAAATCTGTTGAATTTTATTTTGTATATGTTGTTAGTTCAGTTTCAACTCTAAATGCTTTGGCTGAGTTGGGTCTCATCCTAAGTTTTTCACAGACTTATTTTTCTTCTCTATTGTTTTCCGCTATTTTTCAAAGCAATCCTGTTTCTAATGTTTTACAATTCCCTCCCACTCCCCGTTATGTTTGCAAATTTGTTTAGGCTCCTTACTGGGTAGAGTATAAGCTTGGTTACCATATCTCTTTATTGGTAAGGAGACTGAATTTTTAGACTAAAATATTTTCTAGACTGAGGAAGTAGCAGCAGTAGTAGTAATAATAGAATTAGTTAATACCAATCAGATGGTGTTTAGAGATCCCAAATTACTAGTGTAAGTACAATTGGGGGAATGATCTCAGAAGGATTATTACATTATGGTATGTAATATATAATATGTACTTTGTAGGAAACCAATATATGAGTTTGTATATTTGCATATGACTTCTATAGTTGCTCTTTTATATATAACATGGATAAGTAATTCTATGTGTTATGTATCTGCATATGACTTATGGTCTATGCTTTGTGTATGAAAACCATGTATGATTAGAATTGGGAAATAGGATGCGAATGACTTTGTGAGACATCAAGAAATAATAAAGCAAAATAAAAAGTATGAAAAAATAAAAGAAAATGTGAAATATCTCACTGGAAATACAATTTCCAATTGGAAATAGATCAAAGAGAGATAATTTAAGAATTATTGGACTATCTGAAGGCCACAATAAAAAAAAGTGTATGCATGATCTTTCAACAAATTATACAGGAAAACTGAGCAGCTTCTATGTAAAAGGAATGGAAGGCTTGGAATATGATATATCAAAAGACAAAGGAGCTAGAATTATAACCAAGAATCACCTATCCAGTATAATCCTTCAGGGGGAAAAACAGATATTTAATGAAATTGAGGACTTTCAAGTATTCCTGATGAAAAGCCCTGAGAAGAATAGAAAATTTAACTTTCAAATACAAGATTTAAGAGAAGCATAAAAAAGTAAACAGGAAAGAGAAATCATAAGGGATTCAATATGACTAAACTGTTTACTTTCCTACATGGGAAAAATGATACTTGTAACTCCTAAAAACATTCTCATTATTGGAGCATACAAAGACAGAGGGCATGGGTATGAGTTGAATATAATGGGGTTATCTAAAAAATAAAATTAAGAGGTGAAAAAAAGGAATGCAATGGGAGAACATGAAAGGGAGAGGTAGAATGGGGTAAATTATCTGACATAAAAGAGGTGTGAAAGAGCGTGTAGGGGAAGATGGGGGGCATGTCAAGCTTTCTCTCACTGGAATTGGATCAAAGAAGGGATAATATACACACTCACTTGGGGTATAGAAGTTCATCTTACCTTACAGGAAAGTAGGAAGAGAAGGGGATAAGAGAAGGGGAGAGGGACTGTTAGAAGGGAGGTTGGATTGGGGGGAGAAAAACAGTCATAAGCAAAACACTTTTGAGAATGGACAAGGTGAAAGGAGAGAGAATAGGATAAATGGGGAAAATAGGATAGAAGGAAATACATAGTAATCATAACTGTGGGAAAAAATTACAGTAAGTTTTTTGATAAAAACTTCATTTCTCAAATATACAGAGAAATTAGTAAAGTTTATAAAAATAAGAGCCATTCCTCAAGTGATAAGTGTTCAGAGAATATGAGTGGGCAGTTTTCACATGAAGTAATCAAAGCTATCTCTAGTCATATGAAAAAATGCTCTAAATCACTATTGATGGGAGAAATAAAAATTAAAACAACTCTGAGGTGCCATCTTAAACCCACCTATCAGACTGGGTAATATGACAGAAAAGGAAAATGACAAATGTTGGAGAGGATGTGGGAAAATTGAGACACTAATGCATTGTTGGTGAAATTGGATACACATTCAATCATTCTATAGATCAATTTTGGAACTATGCCCAAAGGACAATAAAACCATGTATACCCCTTGACTACTACTTTGACTACCACTACTAAGTTTGTATCCCAAAGAGATTTAAAAAAAAGAAAAGGACCTATAAGTACAAAAGTATTTATCGCAGGTCTTTTAGTGGTGGCAAAGAACTGGACATTGAAGGGATGTCCATTAATTGGCTGAACAAGTTGTTGTATATGATTGTGATGTGATACTATTGTGACATAAGAGATGATGTGCAGGATGCCCTCAGAAAAACCTGGACAGGCTTACATGAACTGATGCAAAACAAACTAAGCAGAACCAGAGAAAACTGTGTACAGTAATAGTAATATTGTATGATGGTCAACTGTGAATAACTTGGCTATTCTTAGCAATATAATGATCCAAGACAATTCTGAAGGACTTAAGATGAAAAATGCTATCCATCTCCAGAGAAAGAATAGATGGAGTCTGACTGCAGATTGAAGCATATTTTTTCTTTCTTTTTCTTTTTTTTATCTGTATTTTCTTTCACAACATGACTAACATGGAAATATGTTTCACATGAATACACACATGTAACATGTAACAATATAGAATTGCTTTCCTTTAGGGAGAGGACAGGGAGAGAGAGAATTTGGACCTGAAAATTTTTTAAAAATGAGTGTTACAAATTGTTTTTACATGTAATTGGGGAAAAATAAAAAATTGAATAAAAATAATGAACCTGATAGAAGTTCTCAGGACTGAACTTAACATGAGACTATGTGATTATAGGGCAGGGTAACTAACTGCATCATGAGAGAAGGGCACTAAATGGTGTGGGGAGACTTCTGAGAAGAAAAATGGGAGCCAGGTGGAGATGCAATCATGGAGGTACTGGGATATAGCAAGAGTGATGGCAGCAATGCATCTGGCTTGTCAGTTGCTGAGAACAATAAGAGGAATTGAAAGAGTATGGGGGAGGGGAGGGAAAGAGGGTGTGTGTGGGTGTATGTGTGTGTGGGAATCTTCCACCGTGACTGAGGTTGTGGAAAATAACAGATGCTGTTTTTTGGGGGGTGGGTGAGATGGGGCAAGAGGATGGGAAAAACATACATTCGGATGCTGCAGGAGTGAGTCTTTCCTTTGATATGAGCACCCAAGAGACATTATTCTCTTAATCACAACAAGATTCAAGCCTCAAAGCAAGTTTTGGCTCTACTAATAATTTAGGAATGCAATCCTAATTTTGGGAGTGTGTGTATGTGCACTGTTTTGCTAATGTTTTAGACTCAGGCATTTTACTTTTAAAGTGTTAACTCCTTGTCTGGTCTGTTATTTTGTTTATAAATTGAGCTTATGTGATTTTTGGAGGATTTTAGCTGAGTTAGGATGGGATCACAAACCAGACAAGGCATTCTTATCATCCATATGTCTGATACTGAACCTATTAATCCATGTGAATTCAAAGTTGAATAGCATGCAAGAGTATGTTATAAAAGAGACTAGACTTGTAGATTTTCAAGTCTATGAATATTATATATATGTATATACACATACATACATATATTCATATATATTAGGTAATTTCCCTACCCTACAAATGATTTTACGATCTAATGGGGAAGGGGAGTTACAAAAAGTGATGAATGCTTTATGATATAGGGAAAAAATATATTTCTAAAATTTATCTGTGGAGGAAATTTCAATATTACCTTATCCTATTTCTCTCTTGATTTCCATTACAAAATTAGAGTTATTTCTATGGAAAAACTTTGACCTTAAACTCATACATTTAAAGTAAAAATTATGTTTTGAGTGTTATTATTTCATCAGAAAATACTCACAAAATAAATTGTGAAAAACAGAAAGCATCAGAATACTCAGGTCAATAAACTATGGAGTGTCATTGCAAAGCTATGACACCATAGGAAATACTGTCAATCAGCTAAGTCTCTCACTTTGGTAAAGGGTGGGGGTTCTCTGTTGTTCCCAAACAACACCTAATAGAAGTATAAGCCCAGTGTAAAAGGATAGGAAATCTTGTGTGGTGGAGCAAAACATAGAGGAATGCCCACCTGGGCAAAACATGGAGGAATGGCCACCTGAGTAGACGTTGAAGATGCTAAAGAGAAGTAAGCCATGGATGACAGAGGAGAAGCCAGTGCTAACAAGGGGGTTTCCATGAAGTGGAGAGGTGCTCCTGGAGACTGGGAGAAACATAAGAATGTGAAACCAACTTGGCCATCATGTTTGGAGTTCTATTACTCAATGGTAGGATATAGGCTAGCTGATGCTCTGAGACTGAGGTGATTTAAATGGAATTTTTCTTTCTCTTGCTGCTGGGTTTTGTTGATGATATATAGAAATGCTGATGATTTATATGGATTTATTTTGTATCCTGCAACTTTTCTGAAGTTGTTAATTATTTCAAGTAGTTTTTAAGTTGATTCTCTAGGATTCTGTAATTATGCCATCATATCATCTGTAAAGAGGAATAGTTTCGTTTCCTCACTGGTGATTCTAATTCCTTCAATTTCTTTTTCTTCTCTTATTACTAAAGTTAACATTTCTAATACAATCTTGAATAAGTGGGGATAAGGGGCACCCTTGTTTCACCTCTGATCTAACTGGGAAGGCTTCTAACTTATCCCCATTACAGATAATTCTTGTTGATGGTTTTGGATAAATAATACTTATCATTTTAAGGAAAGCTCTATTTATTCTTGTGCTCTCTAGTGTTTTTAACGTGAATGGGTACTGTATTTTGTTAGCAGCTTTGGAAGAAGGTGATTTAACAGAAACTTTGCAGACCCTACTGTCTGATACTCCAATACCTGGTAGTTATAAGTTTAGAAAAATTCAGGGGTTGGGAACCTGTGGCCTTGAGGCCAAATGTGGCCCTCTATGTACTCAAATGTGGCCCTTTGATTGAATCCAAACTTCATAGAACAAATCCCCTTAATAAAAGGATTTTTTTTCTGTAAAACTTGAACTCAGTCGAAAGACCACACCTAAGAACCTAGAAGGACACATATGGCCTGAGGCTGCAGCTTCCCCATCGCTGGTAGATGAACCTCATCTTTCTTCCAAGAAGTTAGGAAGCCCAAGGATCACACAGAACTATGAATCACTAGTTGCCTTAGGGAGACAACAGTTTCCTGGGCATGGAAACCATGGCACACTAGTTGCCTAATGCATGCCCTTAATTATTTACCTTGCATTACATTTCCTTCTCCATTTTGTGGCCCAAATCCTCAAGATGGCTGTCTAAAACAGGTTCCTCCACTTTTTTCTCACTCTGTTCTTACCTTTTTGCAGTCTTGATTCCAAACTTCAACTGAAACAGCTCTCTCCAAAGTTATTAATGATCTTTAAGTCAACAGATCTAATGGGTTTTCATCAAATTTGTCTTTTTGACCTAAGTACAACATTCAATACTATGGATCAGCCTCTTCTCCTTGTTACTTTTCTCTCTTAGTTTTCATGACATTATTTTTTCCTGGTTCACCTCCTATATGTTAGACCACTTCTCTGCATCTATCCCTGTTAAATACAGAATCCTGGGCCCTCATCCCTTCTCCTTTAATACTATTTCACTTGGTGATCATTAATTTCCATGGTTTCAACCATCATCTCTATGCAGATGATTCTCAGATTTATTTGACTAGCTATAACCTCTCTGCTGACCTCCAGTCTTACATTTCCAATTGATTTTAGATTGAATCAGATGTCCTGTAGAAATCGTAAGCTCAGCATGTCCAAAACTGAACTCATTGCCCTTCCCTCCAAACCTTCCCCTCTTGCTAACTTTCCTTTAACTGTCAAGGGTATCATCCTCCTCCCAGTCACTGGACTAGCAACCTAGGTATCATCCTTGGCTCCTCAATCTCCCATATCTTCTCACCTTTATCTAACCTGTTGCCAAGGACTGTTGTTTTTACATTTTTTATATCTCTTGTATACAACCACTTCTCTCCCAAGACACTGCAACCACCCTGGTTGCACCTCATGCCTTTATCACCTCATGCCTAGACTGTTGCAATGTCCTAGTGCTTGGTCTCCCTACCTCAGTTTTCTCCCTGCTCCATTCTATTCTCCACTCAACTATCAACTTGATCTTCCTAAAACACGTAGAAGAAGCACATCACCTCCTTATTCAATAAACTCCAATGACTCCCTTTTTTCCAGAATCAAATGTAAAGACCTCTGGTTTTCGAAGCCCTTTATTGCTTGTCTCCTTCTTATCTTTCTAGTCTTTCCACACTTAACTCCACTCCCTGAACTCTTAATCCCCTGACACAGCCTCTGGCTCTTCCTCACATACACTTCATCTCCTGAGAGCATTTTCAGTGACTGTCCTTCATGCCTTGAGCTCTCTCCCTCTTCATTTTTACTTTCTAGTTTTCTTGGCTTCCTTTAAGCCTCGGCCAAAGGGACATGCTTTGTAAGAATCCTTGGCTAGGCCTTTTTAATCTTAGTACCTTCCCTGTAATATTACCTCCAATTTATCACACACACACACACACACACACACCTTAATTGCTTTGTATGTTGTTCTCATTTGTAAGTTCCTTGATAGTCAGGAATTTTTGGTTTAAAAAAAATTTTTCTTTTGCCCTTCTTGATATACCCAGCAGTGAGCACAGATGTTTAATAAATACTTATTGATTCTGTTTCACTCTATATAAAAGAAGAGGCAAGTGAGATTTTGTCTTACCATTTCAGATTTTTGTGGTTGTTTTTGAGAATTTTAATTCTCCTTATTTCTTCTTGTTTTGATGTGTTGTAAAAATCTCTTGTGTTTGTTTGTTTCCTTTTCATCTCTAAAATGAGAGATCAAAATCCTCTGACCTGAAGAGCTTGTTGTAATACCTTAACAATTTCAAGACCTTTTAAAATCGCCCAACACTTACAGTTTTCATTTTCAGTGACCTCTCCCCACCTAGCAAAAGTCCTTCTCAGTATGTATTTAGTGTTTAATATAAAGTGAATTAAGATTGTATTTTGGAATTCCAAGGTGAGGTAGGAAGGATTTCATGGCGTCTTTTAATAAAAGGAGACAGCCTGGGGTGTCAGAAAACATGGGCCCAGAAAGAATGCAATATTCTATTTTAAGCCTCCTGAATCTTAGGCTATTCTTTTGGAAAGTGAGTGCTAGGGCCCTGAAGAGACAGACCAATAGATCTGTTTCTTTCAGATATTGTCTAGAGCTTTAGAGGCAGAGAACTTCATAGCATTTTATAATTAACTATAAACCTCTCACCCATCTGGTTTCTGTCAGAATCTAAGCAAGAAGAGAGGTTAGAGAGACAAACAAACGTGTTACATACTCTCTCCTCCACATCATACCACATGGGACCTCTTGATTTTATTAAATCCCTGTGGGTGTATCTTAGTTCCAATCAGAATTATGGCAAGTCGCAGATCTTGACCCACCTGTTTCCTTGCTCTCCATCTGCCAGCCTTTCTTCCACCTGGATTCATCCTCTCTGTTCTGTCCCCTCTCCATTCTCTACTCTCTGATCCATAGCCTGTTGTTTGGTCTCCCTGCCTCAAGCTACTCTGCTTCCTTCTTCTCTCAGATATCAAAGTGATTTTCTGATATTGCAAAACTGACCATTTCACACTCCAACCCCCATTCAATCAATTCCAGGGCCTCCCTATTGTCTCCAAGATCAAATATAAAACCCTCTGGTTGTAAAACAGCCCTCCCTCTGACAGACTGATCCAGTGGCAATGGCCTCTTGACTTTGCAAACACAACATTCCATCTTGGTACTCTGAGCATTTTCACTGGCTGTCCCTCACCTCCTCATCTTTACCTCCAGGCTTCCTGCAAGTCTCAGCCAAAATCCCACCTTCTGCAAGAAGCCTTAATCTTATTCCTTCCCTTTGATATTATTCCCAATTTGCCTTGCAAATATCCTGTTTGTACATAACTCTTTGCATGTTGTCTCTCCCCTTACACTACAAGTTCCTTGAGAACAGGAACTGGGTTTTGGCCTTTCTTGTTTCCCTGGCACTTAGGCACAGTACAATGCCTGACACCCAGTAGGATCCTAATAAATCCTGTGTGGGTCCGAGACCACCAACTCAAAAATCAGAGATTTCTCAATGTAGAAGCAAAGCAACAAGATTTTATTATGATCTCACAAGAAAGGGCATCTCCTCTCTTACAAGTAGGCAGCAGAGTGAGGCAATTACAGAAGGCAAAAATAGAGATTATATAACCCTAATGCAGATCCCACCCCCCTGCTGGCCTTTTACACCCATTGGCTGGGAGGCAGGCTCACAATCTAAAAGCAACAGTCTACCCTGTGAATAGGGGACAAGGAAGCAGTGGAATAACCAACAGGCATTATATTGATGTGAATGTTGATGTGGCAACCCAAGTGGGGGAGTTTTAAGTTTTGTATTCCCCAAAGTCACATGATTTCTGGGAAACTGAAACTTAGGCCTAACCATAAAAGCCTTTTGTTAAGCACTGAGAAGTCTTCACTAACTTCATTCCATTCCATTCCAGTTGACTGTCTGACTGACTCTTCACTTAGATCTGTTGTAGAATGAGGTATACGCTTGCTTCTATCCCTTTATTACTGTTTTGGAAATGAGCACTCTTACCATCCTGAGGGCTACATTTCTTTATCTGTAAAATAAAGGAGTTGTAAATAAGGGGGATGATAGCTAAGGTCCCATTTCTAATCTATTCTCCTAAGGTTTAAAAGCCATTTTTTAAAGGGTTTGTTACTGGTGGGAACAATTGAACAATTTTTGACTGACATTTATTAAGTGTATATTAGGGTAGCTAGGTAGTTCAGTGGATAGAGCGATGTACCTGCAATTAGGAAAGGCTGATTTCAGATCTGGCCTCAGATGCTAACTACCTGTGATTCTGAGTAAGTCACTTAACCTCTGTCTGCCTCAGTTTCATCAGCTAGAAAACCACAGATTTCCCAGTGCAGTTGTAAGGTTAAGAAGAGACAATATTTGTAAAGTGATTAGCACAGAGCCTGGCACATAGTAGGTGCTTAATAAATGCTATTCTCTTCCTTTCCCTTTCCCTTACTGTGAATGGAGAACTATACTACAGCAGAGAGAGAAAGTTTAGAAAAGCCATAATCCCTGTCACCACAAAGTTTACAGGTTAGTAGAGGGATAAAGTACATACTTAGATGGAATGGAATGGAAAAGCGTTTATTAAGTGCTTACCATGTGCCTCACACTGTGCTGTGTGCTATGAGTTAGAAGCTCACATTCTAACTGGGGGAGACATCACGAAGGGGATCTCAGCTTCAGGTTAGATGGAAAAGCCCCATGATCCTTAGATGCACTGTTGGGAAGGGGAAATCATGGTGGGATCTAGGCAGAAAGGATTTGGGGTCAATGCTGGGGGAAATCAAGGAGTCTCAGGATGGTCTGGTGGGCTCCATGTTTTGCTATGCTTTGGTAGTCTCTGGGCCCTGGGATGAGGATGGAGCAATTTCTAATGGTCTCTAAACTGTTGGTGTTTTGGGAGGGGGCAATTGGAGGACTTCTGTAGGGTTCCTTAGTGGTCTGGGCATGGCTGGAGTGGGATGTTTGTTATCTAAGGTACACAATAATACATGATAAATGCACCAAAGAGGTACAAAATAAGTTATTATATGAAATCTGGGAACTGAGAGGAAATTCTCTTATCATCGTCCAAGAAATACCTTATAATAATAAGTCTCTAACTCCTAAAAGGAAGAGGAGATTTGGGTTGTCGGTGATGAGTAAATGCTATCAGAGCTGCTGGTTTGTAGCCCCTTTCGCTAATCTATGTCTTGGTTTAGTTCTAATATCCAAAGTGAGGCCACAATTTCCTTGGTGGCCCCCCTGAGTCCTTTGTATCATCTGCCTTACCAATTTTAAATTCACAGTGCTGTTTAAAAAAAGTATTTGTGATGAATATGAATAGCTAAAGTTACCTGAGAGACTTTGTCTCTCAGGTTTCAGCTTTTCCTCCCAAGCTTCCAAATATCATTCACCTGTCACTGTCTCCCACTCTTGGTTATAATAGCAACTCTCTTGGCCTATAAATTCTGATGGAAGAAAAGTTGAGCTAATCTGGCCAATCTTATTCAGTCTATTGTTGGGTAAAGACTTAAAAGAAGGAGAGAAATCAGAGTTTTAGAACTGGAAAGGACCTTAAATGCTGTAGTTCAGCCCTCTCGTTTTACAGCCTGATGATCTAACCCATCTCCCTCCTTTGAAGTAAAGTGACTTGCCCAGTATCACAGGGGGAGACAGAAACAATAATAGTCAATCAACATTTACTATTTGCCTACTATGTGCCAGGTACTGTGCTGACCCTGGAGATATAGAGAGAAGTACAAGCCAGTCTCTGCCCTCAAGGTACTTACAATGTAATAAGGGAGACAGCATACAAATAAATATACATAGGAAGTGGTTTTTTGTTCTTCATTCTCCAAGAGGACCATGACATCAGGAAGATGATACCATGATCTTCAAGTGAATTGGATTTAAGTGAGACAGGGCTGTGCAAGGTCACCAGCCTCACTTTTTCCTCTGGAACCATCTGGATCCCCAAGACAAAGATCAGGATGACTGGAGATGACCCTGGATGCAGTGGGAGACTTTGGCCTTTTCAAGCTAAGGCGTTTCAAGCTCTCACTTTGACTGAGGCAACCCCCATTCAGTGATTAAGGCTAATTAAGAAATGAGTCAAGGAATGGTCTCTTTTGCCTAATTAAAAAATATCAGCCTGGGAGGGGAAAATCCACAGGATTTCTGACCAAAACAGAAACAATTACTATTTATAGTCACTCTGAGTCATCAGGCTCAAAAATGACCGCTAAGTGATGCTTGGGCAGAACAAAGCAAGTGTAAGGGATAAAGAGAAAATAATTAATAAGGGAAACACTAGAAGTAAGAGGGACTGGGGAAAACTTCCTGTAAAAGGAGCTACTTAAAGGAAGCCAAGGAGGTCAGTAGGTCAGGAAGGAGAACCTTAAAGGTGGTGGACAGCCAGAGAAAATGACCAGAGTCAAGAGATGAACAACCAGGCAGCCAGACCACTGGATCAAAGAATATGTGTGAGGAAGTAGGAAGCCTGGAAAGGTAGGAGGGGGCTAAGTTACAAAGGGCTTTGAAAGTCAAACAGAACATTCTGTATTTGATCCTGGAGGCAATAGGGAACCACTAGAATTTGCTGATGGGGTGAGGGGGTGACATCATAAGACCTGTGCTTTAGGAAAATCACTTTGGTGGCTGAATGGAGGATGGATTGGAGCGGGGAGAGACATCAGGCAGGCAGACCCACCAGCGTGCTCTTGCAATAATACAGGCATGGAATTATGAGGACCTGTTCCAGAGATGTGGCAGCGTCAGAGGAAAGTGGAATATTGGAGAGATGGAGAAATTGACAAATCTTGGTAATAGATTGGATGTGGCAAGTGAGAGAGAGTGAGAAGACCAGGGAGACTCCTAAGATGCAAACCTAAAGGACAGGGAGAATAGTGTTGCTCTCTACAGTGATAGCAAGGTCAGGATTCAAAACCATGGTCTTCTGATTTGAAATCTACTGTTTTATTCCACTATAACAAAATGTATAGATATCCTAAATCACTGAAAGATGTGAGCATTAAAACCAAACGTTTCAGCAACTAGTTAGAAGAACAACCACAGTCAAACCACAGCTCCCCCTCAATTCCAAACCTACTCTTGGCTCCACCATCAACCTTCCCCCTGGCCTGAAGGAACATTTGTTTGTAGAAAATAACATTTATAGGCACTATGTAAATAATAAATGGGATGACAGCATTTGACAAAGTGGGTATGTCCATCCCTGATTATCTTTTGGAAGCTTTTTATAAGTATCATAAAATCTTTCTATTCTGGCTTATGGTCTGTAATAAGAGAATATAAAAGCAAGACAAATATTTGTCTTCCCTCCTTGGCATTCATAGGTCTTTTATTCTTTCCTGTCTCTCCTATATAGATATGAAAGGAAATCAGCCAGGGATGTGCTGGAGCCAGCTGGTTAAACTTTCAGTGTAAGCATTTACATCTCAGAAATGATCAAACTAAAAATCAAGGCTTGACATATTATTTGGCTGATTTTCTAGACTTTAGAAAGTGATGGAAAAATGTTAACAATGCAGATTAAAATTAAAGGTGTATAAGGTGTTCATCCTCCCCCTCAACAGCCTATGTTAAACATTTACCAGTATACTCTTGAAACTAGTTCTATACACCAGTGTGAAAACAACCTAATTTAATTCAATTCAATAAACATTGATTGGTAAGGACTATGCTAGGACTAAAGATATATAGACAAAACCAGTCCTTGCCTCAAGAATTTTTATTACAAGAAAGATAAGTAACACGTGGCATAATGGATAGAGTACTGGGCTTGGAATCAGGAAGACTCATCTTTCTGAGTTCAAATCTAGTATCAGATGCTTACTGGCTGTATGACCCTGGGCAAGTCACTTAACCCTATTTTCCTCCCTTTCCTCATCTGTAAAATGAGCTGGAGAAGGAAATGACAAACTACTCAAGTAACTTTGCTAAGAAAATCCCAAATGGGGTAACAAAGAATCTGACATGACTGAAAAATTACTGGACAACAACAAAGTATGTACAAGGAAAATGCAGGTTATTTCAGAATGGACTGAAAACTAAAAATGGAGAGTTAAGGAAAGGCCTAATGTAGGAAGTGACTTCTGACTTAAGCCTGGAAAGAAGCAAGGGATTCTAGGAGATAGAAGTGAAGGAGTGCATTCCAGGCATGGAAGACCATGTTCACAGGGGCAGAGGTGAAAGCATGTCCTATAGACTGGAAGGCCAGTTTGCCTACAATGTAGATTACTTAAAGAGTTATATGAAGTAAGATTGGAAAGGTAGGTGGGAACCAGTCTGTGACTGGCTTTAAATGTCAAGCTGAAGAGGGTGCATTTTCCCCAACAGTTGATAGGGAGCCACTGAAGATTACTGAAGAGAGGAGTGATGTGACCAGACCTGAATTTTTGAAATATTACTTTGACAATTACATGGAGCATATATTGGAACCAATGAAACCTAGTTTCCATTGGAGAATTTGTATTCTTTTCTATAAACATTTTGTTTTGTTTTGCTGTTTATTCTGGAAGTTGTTTTAGCCACATATGATGACATCATGGAAGATGTTTCAAATCCTACTATTGTTCAAAGCTGAATGAAAGTGAATGAGAGAAAAGAAGGAAATTCCTGAATGACTCATTTAGAAAAAAATCTTATCTTAGTTTCATATCTAAGACTCTCACATACATTTAATGTGTTACCCTATTTAGCTTCTCAGAAACTTCTTCAAAAGTTGAATCTGCATGTAATTTTTCAGTGAAGTAGTGCCAACGCAATATTCACAGCAGCCTTGAACATGCTCGCGCAATTCTGAATCACAAACTACAACAGGCTCTTCACATGGAAGACAGAACCAAAACATTTATTCAGACATCACAAAGTCAAATCCCCACACCAGAAAGCCAAATCCATCATAGTAACAAATAAATCTATACACAATAACAATGCAGAGGGCAACACTGGCCCTAAGCCTTTCCTTTGCTAGGCTTCTCACAAATCAGCTCCCTTAAACAAGTCACAAATAGGCTTCCCTTAAACAAAATGTCCTTCTCTCACTCACAGCCAACTGCCTGCTTGCCTGCATCCTTCAAGTTCTGACTGCTCTCTGATTAATTTTTCTCTCAACTCTGCTCCAGTTCTGCCTCTTCCTGATCCATCCTTCCTGCTCCACCCCTTCTTGTCATTCAGCAAGCTCTTCCCATCACATAGGCCTATTAATGAATGGGAAAGATCTTCCTATTTAAATTACCATTACAGACTTGTGTTACTTGGTTTTGCTTTCCTCTCCAGCTCAGAAGTCTTTGTATTTCTATAGTCTTAACATTTAATTTTCCCCCCATGATTGTTTAAAATGTTAAGCAATGTGTTGCATAGGGGATAGGGCATGGAACTTAAAATCAGGAAACCCTGGGTTCAAATCCCACCTCAGGCACCTACTTGTTATGCGATTCTGGTGATAATAATGATGATGATGATGATGATGATGATGATGATGATAAGGAGCACTTAAGTAGTATCTTAAGATTTGTAAAGCACTTTAGAAATATCATCCAATTTGATTATAATTGATTAAAATATGAGCTAATTGGATCACAGTAGATCCAGGACACAGGTGCTGTTATCATTTCCATTTTACAGATAAGGGCAGGAAGAGATTTTTTTTCTTTTCTTAAAGTGACTTGTCCAGAATCACACAGTTAATACTTTAGGCTGAATTTAAACTTAGATGCTCCTGACTTTCTATCCAAGACTTTGTCCACTGTTGTTCATGTTTGGTTGTTTCAGTTGTGTCTGACTCTCTGTGATCTCATTTGGGAGATTTTTGGCAAAGATACTGGAGTGGTTGGCCATTTTCTTCTCCAGCTCATTTTATAGATGAGGAACTGAGGTAAACAGGGCTAAGTGACTGAGTAAGTGTCTAGTAAGTGTCTGAGGCCAGATTTGAACTCAGGAAGATGACTTCCTGATTCTAAGCCCAGTGCTCTAGCCACCGTACCACCTAGCTGCCTATTTGTCTACTCTAACAGCTAGTTGTTTTATAACCTCTTTGTAAAATTAGGGTTTGACTTGATGATATCTGAAGTATTTCCCAGTTCTAAATCCATGATCCTATGAGCATAGGGAGCTCCTTTCAGATTCCTGGTTTTATGACAATTCAAATTATTTTGCTGATTTTACTGATCAATTGAGAATCATAATGAATTGAGTATTGGACTTGGAGTTAGGAAGTTCTGAGTTTGAATGCTATAATTTTATATTGTACCAGGACCTTTTTCTGGCGGTGACCCTGGTTTTCAGAGGTTATGCTAAGGGAATGCAAGTCCTGGCATGTCCTTCTCAGCTGGAAAGACATTGAATATGGGGCTGATCCAAAGATCAGCCAAGTCAAGCTTACCATTTCATCACCAGGGATGGATATTTTGGTCACAGTGACATTTTACTAGGATAATTCCAGTTCGTTGTAATGGGATTGTGTTTGGAACTAATGAAAGTACACGTTGAAAGCCACACACATGACATAACACTTGGAATTATTGAAGGAAATATGTAAAATGTAGGTAAAAGTTGGTTACTTCTGTTGATAGCATCATTATTTTTTATTTTAAAAAAGGCAATATGAATAAAACAAAATGAATGATCTAGTCTTTACTTAAGGAAAATGTTTGTAGGAATGTTTTAGGAAAATTTGCTAATTATTTAACCACTTTCTTTTGACAAAAATCAGATATTTTAGATGGCCCTTCATTTTGGAGTAAACTTTTCTGTAAACATTCAGGGACCTAGAAATGATCCTATGCTAATTAAATGTGTGGCTAATTAAATATGCTAATTACATGAAGGAGACAGCTGAGTTTCTATTTTGGAGGGTTATTTAAATAGTCAAAAACTTGTGTAGTTAATGGTTGAAAAGTTGACTTAAACTATAACATTACTTCCTTTGGTATCCAAATTTATAGAGTGTCAATTTTAAAAAAGAGGTATACAGAGGCTATTTCATTTCCAACTCAATTCTCCATTTTAGTTGGCCAGAAACACTTCTTGTCTCTGAACTTTAGTTTTCTCATCTGTAAAATGAGGGTGTTGAACTAGATATTCTCAAAGTTTTCTTGTAGATCCAAATATGCAATTATATATTATAAATAGTATATAATATTATGATGTTATGAACAGTGAGGACTTATTTTTTTTACAAGGCACAGTACTGCATATAGTAGAAGAGTACAAGTATTAGGAAAAGAAAAAAAATTTAAAAAAATCAAACATGGCCTTTGCCCTGAAGCAAGTGTAGTATTAATGTTCTCTCATTGTTTCCTTTTGTCACAGAGAACAGAAAATAAGAGAAAAGAAAATAAGGACCCCAGGTCCTTACAAAACACCTGCCGGCCCTAAAGAGAAGATCCATCCTAATCTGACACCATTAATAACAGCACATATTGATATAGCATTTTAAGATTTACCTTAGGTTCTATCACAAAATTATAAGGAGAACATTTTTTTTCTCTTCAGAGGAACTCTTAGAAAACATTTAGAAAAAGATTATTTTTCCTTCAGAGAAATATTTAGGGCTTTTTAAAAAGTGAAATTCTAAAGGGGAAGAAAAAAATCATTTTGTTGCAATAAAATCATTGCTATTATTTATTGGTGACTTTTCCATCTATATTACCTTTTTATCTTTCTATTACAAAAATGTTTCTTTACTGGAGTCGAGAAGTAAATAACGCATTTATTTTCATTTTACAGATGAGGGGATTAAGGCTCAGAAAATGAAGGGACCTGGCCAGCCTAGGTCTTACTTATAGGGAATACCAGAGGTAAGATTTAAACCTGTGGTTTTCTGAACCAAGTTGAAGGCTCTTTCTACATCAAGCTACATCAGCATACTCTGGTTTTTTTAATTAGGGTCATAAGATTTAGAGATAGAAGGGTGTTGGATTACATGATTTCTTTTTTTTCCCAGTAAGGCAAATGGAGCCCAAGAAAGTTGTGAGACTTGCTCAGGGTCACACAACTTGTAGTAGTAGTAGTAGTAGTAGTAGGAGGAGGAGGAGGAGGAGGAGGAGGAGGAGGAGAAAAAGAAGAAGGAGAAGAATCAGGAATCAAACTCAGGACTCCTGATTCTAAATTCAATATTTCACTATTCCTACCAGTTCCAAATCCTTTCTAATGCAGATGTTAGTATAAAAAAACTCTGTAATGGTTTTGTTTTTTAATGATATTTGGTAGAAAATACCAAATATATATTGGTATTGGAATTGGTATTCGTGGTTTGATACCTGTAGGATAAAAATATTTTTACCTTATTTTTTCCCTTCTTGCTACCCTCCCCCCACACTTCATAATGGTTTCCAGAATGGTACTCAAGTTGGAGTCACCTACTTCTAGTCTCTAATACAGTTAGCAATAAACTGTCTAAAAACAGCAACTAGGAAAGAAGCTAAAGCTTCCTTGCCAGCTGAAGAGGCTGTGGGGTTCAGTTTTTTTTTTTAAAGAGATAGTATAGCGTAAAGATGACCCAGTTTGCTGATGGGCACCTCAGTTCTCAAACAGGCATAACACTGTCTGGCACTTCACCAGAATTACCACAATGTCTAGTTTGCCAGAGGTGTGATATTCTCTTTATCTGTTTCTCACTAAAAGCTTTTGACTCAGTCCATCATTTTTTTTTTTTATAGGAACATATCTCCAATTTTATAACATGAGGTAATGGAATTGGGATATGGTACACAAACAACTTTTTAGACTGAATTAACAAAGCAAAGGGGTTAGCTAGGTGGTGCAGTGGATAGAGTGTTGGACCTGGACCCAGAAAGACTCATCTTCTTGAGTTCAAATCTGATCTCAGACACTTACTAGCTGTGTGATCCTGAGCAAGTCACTTAACTCTGTTTGCCTCAATTCTTCATCTGTATAATGAGCTAGGGAAAGAAATGGCAAACCACTCCAGTATCTTTGCCAAGAAAACCCCAAATGGGGTCATGAAGAGTTGGACATAACTGAAATGACTCAATAACAAAAATGAAATAAAACTGTTCTGTACACTGAATGTACAGATTGGTTATTTTTGGGAAAGGTACATCAAAATTCCCTTATGGGTGCTTGGAAAATTCTTTTTGTCTTAGAACAAGGGAACAAGCATTTATTAAATGCCTATTATATATCAGGGACTATGTTAAGTGCTTTATAAATATGATTTTCAAAACAATCCTGTGAGGTAAATGATATTATTCCTATTTTATAATTGAAAAAACAGTGGAGGGTAGGTGTTAAAGTGACTTGTCTAGGGTCACACAGTTAGAATCTGAGGCTGAATGTGATCTCAATTTTTCCTGACTCCAGGCCTTAGACTTTATCTAATGGGTTACTGAACTTCTCGATTTTCATTCTACAAAAAATTCAGCTTAGGTAGGATACTGCTTTGGATATAGATAATTTGGTCATAGAAGACCATTCAGAACATTCTCAACAAATGGTCAACCAACTTCCAGGGATAAGGAATTCACTGCTTGCTTGAGACAGAAGATTTTCCTTATACCAAGCTAAATCATGGTTTTAATTTATAGATAAGGAAGCCCAGTCCTAGAGAAGAGTGCTCCAAGTCATACAGGTTATAAGTAGATAGGATTCAGACTCAGGTATTCTGACCAAAATACTCCTTCTATCACATAATGCTGACTTAGGACACTTTTCTGGAGGTCACCGTCTATATATCTCAAAGAATATGCCTTTTTTTCAATTTGCTATCTAGGAAGTCCCTGAGATAAAAAGCCTCAAACCTGTTAAAACTTCATTAATACATAAGGAATTCTGCCTGCTCTTGTGTAGTATAAGACCTCACTAATTCAGACCAATTTTATGGAATAAACTTATCTCAAAGAAAGATTTTTCTTTTCTTTTTTTTTAAATTTATTTATTTATTTAACTTTTTACATTCATTTTCACAAAATTTTGGGTTCCAAATTTTTTCCCCTTTTATCCCCTCCCCCCACCCCAATACCCCAAGCAATCTAATTTTCCCTATCTCCAATCTGCCCTCTCTTCTGTCATCCCTCCCTTCTCTTGTCTCCATCTTCTCTTTTCTCCTGTAGGGCCAGATGACTTTCTATTCCTCATTAACTGTATGTCTTCTTTCCTACTAGCAACAACAATACTCAACAGTTGTTCCTAAAACTTTGAGTTCCAAATTCTCCCCATCCCTCCCTCCCCACCCATTCCCTTTGGGAAGGCAGGCAATTCAATATAGGCCATATCTGTGTAGTTTTGCAAATGACTTCCCTGATAGTCGTGTTGTGTAAGACTAACTGAATTACCCTCCATCCTAACCTGCCCCTCATTGTTTCTCTTCTGTCTTTTGATCCTGTCCCTCCCCAAGTGTTGACTTCAAATTGCTCCCTCCTCCCTTTGCCCTCCCTTCCATCATCCCCCCCCCTTTGCTTATCTCCTTCTCCCCCACTTTCTTATACTGTAAGATAGGTTTTCATACCAAAATGAGTGTGCATTTTATTCCTTCCTTTAGTCAAATGTGATGAGGGTAAACTTCTTGTTTTTTTTTTGTTTTTTTTCTTAGCTCTCCTCTTTTTCCCTCCACTAAAAAGTCTCCTACTTGCCTCTTAAATGACATATAATTACCCCATTCCATTTCACGCTCTTTCCTCCCACTACATTTCTCTCTCACCATTTACCTAAATTTATTTTAAGATATGGTCCCATCCTATTCAATTCAATCTGTGCTCTCTGTCTCTGTATGTGTGTGCATGTGTGTATGTGTGTGTGTGTGCATGCGTGTACATGTGTGTGTATGGACCCACCAACTACCCAGATACTGAAAAGTTTTAAGAGTTACAAATATTGTCTTTCCATGTGGGAATGTAAACAGTTCACTTCTGGTAAGTCCCTTAAGACTTCTCTTTGCTGTTTACTTTTTCATGCTTCTTCTCATTCTTGTGTTTGAAAGTCAAATTTTCTTTTCAGCTCTGGTCTTTTCATCAAGAATGATTGAAAGTCCTCTATTTCATTGAAAGACCATATTTTCCCCTGAAGTATTATACTCAGTTTAGCTGGGTAGGTGATTCTTGGTTTGAGTCCTAGTTCCTTTGACTTCTGGAATATCCTATTCCATGCCCTTCGATCCCTTAATGTAGAAGCTGCTAGATCTTGAGTTATCCTGATTGTACTTCCACAGTACCGGAATTGTTTCTTTCTAGCTGCTTGCAAGATTTTCTTCTTGAGCTGGGAGTTCTGGAATTTGGCCACAATGTTCCTAGGAGTTTCTCTTTTTGGATCTCTTTCAGGTGGTGATCGATGGATTCTTTCAATACTCATTTTGCCCTCTGGTTCTAGAATGTCAGGGCAGTTTTCCTTGATAATTTCATGGAAGATGATGTTTAGGCTCTTTTTTTAATCATGACTTTCAGGTAGTCCCATAATTTTTAAATTGTCTCTCCTGGATCTATTTTCCAGGTCAGTTGTTTTTCCCATGAGATATTTCACATTCTCTTCCATTTTTTCATTCTTTTGGTTTTGTTTGGCGATTTCTTGGTTTCTCATAAAGTCATTAGACTCCATCTGTTCCATTCTAATTTTGAGAGAACTCTTATCTTCAGTGAGCTTTTGAACTTCTTTTTCCATTTGGCTAATTCTGCTTTTGAAAGCATTCTTCTCCTCATTGGCTTTTTGAACCTCTTTTGCCAATTGAGTGAGCCTATTTTTCAAGGTGTTATTTTCCTCAGCACTTTTTGTGTCTCCTTTACCAAGGTATTGACCTGTTTTTCATACTTTTCTTGCATCTCTCTCATTTCTCTTCCCAGTTTTTCCTCCACCTGTCTAACTTGCTTTTCAAAATCCTTTTTGAGCTCTTCCAAGGCCTGAGCCCACCCGACATCCCCCTGGGATGTCTGGGGTACTGAGGCCCCGCCCTCCATGTCTTTCCCTGATGGCAAGAATATTTCCTTGTCAGATCGGAAAGTCGGGATTATTTGCATCTGTTCAAAAAAAACTCTCTATAGTCTTATTTTTCTTCCCTTTTCTAGGCATTTTCCCAGCCAGTTACTTGACTTCTGAGATTCCTGTCCACCCCCGCCTAGATCCGCCCAGCTAGTGCTTGGAGTCTGAGATTCAAATGGGCTTTCCGCGCCGCCTGGCTGCTAATCAATGTGAGCTTTAGTTCTGGTGCTGGGGTGGGGGCAGAGCCACCTCCCAGGCTCAGTTCCCTCAGGGGCTTTATGCAGAGGCCTTCAGTAACGGAGCAGGGTGGGGCAGGGCCGTCTCCCAGGCTCATCTCCCTCAGGTTGTTTATGCAGAGACCTTCAGTAATGAAGATCCTGCCTGCTGCTGGGGGAGTCCCGGGGCGCCTCCGCAGCTGCTGCCTCCGCTTCCTGCCTCCATCTCTGCCGCCTTCCTCCCGAGGGGGCCCAAGTCACGGAGACACTCCGCTCCCCCTCTCGGCCAGCCAGCTGTCTCTCTCACTGACCTGTAGCTTCTGTGGGTGGAGGGACCTTCCCGGCCTCCGGAGCCTCCGTCCCTGAAGTCTGCTCGGATCAGCTTCTCTGGGGCCGCGGCCAGGGCAGCGCTGGGGTGGGGTCCACTTTCTGGGGCGCGACGGACTCTGTGGACGGCTCTCCAGGGCTCTCTGGAACAGAAATCTCTTCCACTATGTTTATGCACCCCCTGCAGTGATTCAGAACTTATGGGGATCTCTTTTTACCTTAATTCTATGGGCTGTGGGTTCGGAGCTCGTAAACGTGCATCTTTCTACTCCGCCATCTTGGCTCTGCCCCCAAAGAAATATTTTTCTTAAAGAAAAACTTGAGTTCTAGGAATTAAATTGTTCTATCTCTTTAAAATTTGTTTTATAGCCAGAATTAATTCCCTAGTATAGATTTTTAGGGGAACTGCTTTAACATAGTAAGTGTGATTAGATACTTGTAACATAGTGAGGGTATTAGAGAACAAACGGTACAACTTATTCCAAAGTTGTCAATGAAATATTTGTTGGACCAATGAATTTTCTATATAACTTGTTTGCCCCGTTAAACACTGAAATGTATTTTATTCTAGTAATTTCTGACAAAGAGGAACTGATTTAACAATTGTTAAGCACTTAAGTGCAAAATAGCAGGCATGGATGGAACTTGCAAATGGGTGTGATCTCAGATTTATTTGAATATCTGAATATGCACAAATCACTGGGTTATACACTAGGGGAGATACAAAAGTAGCTAAAAGAAAGTCCCTGCCATCATTTTTATGGATAGTATTCATGCTAACTGGGCTTACTGAAGAGCTACTATGAATTAATTTATCCATTTCTGGATAAAGTAATCGTTATGAACTTTATTTTTATAGCCTTGATACCTTTTGAGATGTGTATACCTGTTTGCCATAACATTATATGACCCAGGACTACATATTTAAAAAAAAAACCTTTATTTCCCAGCATATCTATCTTCCCTTTATTTCCCCTCTGCCAATAAACCATCCACTGTAACAAAGAAAAACAGTTAATATCAATAAATGACTGGTAGCCGTTATCTACCATCTCTCTAGCAAGAAGAGGGAAGTATCTTTCATCATTTCTTCTCTGGGACAAAGACTAGTCAATTAATCTGAACCAGGCTGACTCTAATATATTCTGCTTACTTCATCGTGCATCAGTTCATTCAGCTCTTCCCATGTTTCTCTGAATTTCTCACAAGCATAATTTTCAATTATCTTCCATTGGATTCATATACCATAATGTATTCAGCCATTCTCCAATTCATGGGCACCCACTTGATTTCCAATTTTTTTGCTACCAGTAAAGGGCTAATAAGAATATTCTAGTATATACATATATATATATATATATATATATATACATATATACATACATACCTTTGTATATATATGACCCACCTTTCTATCTTTGACTTCCTTGGAATCTATGCTTTGTAGTAGGAAGACTGGACCAAAGGGTGAAACATTTAGCGACTTTTCTTGCACGATTCCAAATCATTTTCCAGACCGGCTGGAACAATTCACAGCTTTATCAAAGCTGAGCTCTTTTGGTAATATTGGTGTTCAGAGTTTATCTGTTCCCTCTCTTCACAGCTCCTTTGTCTTTAGATACTATATGTTGCACACCTTGGCAACTTTGCTCCTCTTTATTGTTTCTATTCTGCCATTAGTTGTAACTTAGGAAAAGCCAAGAAGTTGCCACAGGAAACCAGGTAACTAAAGTTGATTAATTCATCCAACATGTATTGAATTCCTCAGAGATTCGAATTGGTGTGAAAATTATAGAGGAGCTCAAATATCCTGTTTTCCCAAGGACCCTCATAGGAATGGATCAGAACTATCTTGGGGACAAAATGGGGATAAGGAGCTCAGAACTGCTTCCTTTATCCAGTGTTTTTCAGAATTATGATTCCGATGATCCCATTCATCCATGAAATACTATTTACCTCCTTGGTAAATAAATGTCAGGTAATGTTGAGCTTTCCAACTTCTAGTACAGTCCTCCTCTAATGTTCCAGTCCCTCTGGGTTTAGGAAAGTGATTCTCAGTTCTTGATGGCCATATCTAGGGACTGGAAAGTCCTACTGAACTGGAAAGGTTTCAAACACATAGAAACAGACTGCATGATTATTATCTGAAGACTACCCCTAGCTAAGCTCAGAGATTTGTCACCCCAAGAAAACTTAATGTTTATAGCTTGGAATAGAAGTCAATAAAAGTTTATTTTATATATTGTTACGTGCCAAAGCAGGGAGAAAGCATAAGTTGGCACCTAGACAAAATGTGTCTCTATGGACAAGGAGGCTTCTGAATATGTTACTTCACACAGATATTTATAGGAAACAGAAAGCATACAGTCATACTGGTTAACAACTGATCTGTCACTGACTATGGCAAAAGTTGGTAGTGTTTCAGAGGAGATAGAGACTTTCTAATCTGCTAGTCTGTCATTGGCCTTAGTGAGTGGGAGGATGTCTTTTTGTTGGATTTGCACAAAAACAATATGGAGGGAAGAGTGGTAATAGATGATAAACATAAGAGTAAGATGTAACTTTATTTATGGAAGCTTGTTACAAAATGGCACTACTCATGTCAGGAAAGGGACAATACTGTGTCCGCCTCTCTCTGCCACCATAGACTCATCACTAGGTTGACTTTAAGGTGATGGATTTCTCAGTCATAATTTCCAAAAAACATTTAGTGCAGTGGTTTTCCCAAACTTTTTCTTTTCAGTATTATTCTTGGCAATGAGTACATGGGAGCACTATGGGAGGATCAGGAGACTGGTGCATGTCTGTGCGATTGCAAATGTAAGATCTATAAAATTCATAATACACTTAGTCATACCTTAAAGTACATTAGTAGCATACCTTTTGAGATCCATTGGTCTAGGGGCCAGTAGTATTAATGGTATGTGGTGTCAGGGGCCGTCCCTGAACCTCCTGGGCAGAGAGGTAACAGCAGGAGTCTATACCTGCCCCTCCCCGGCAATCACGTGCCTCACCTGTGACTTCCGGGCTAAGGGTGCAGGGAAGGCTCGTGTACAAGGCACGATACCGCCCTCTGGGAGGTGCTGAGGAAGCCCCAGTGAGAGTAAAACACACCTGGCCACCTGTGATAGGACCAAGTAGATGGTCCGAGTGGGGAGGGAAGGTCCAGAGAGACTCCTGCCCTATTGCCACAGGACACAACCAGCTAAGGGGAGGGGGCTGGGGTGACAGCAGGCTGAGCTCTCCAATCAGGGGCCAGATAGCAAGAACCGGAAAGGATAAGGAATATAAGCCAATGCCCTAAGAGGGAAAGTGGGACTGGACTGATGTGAACTACTGAATAAACATCTGCATTGCTCTACCACTCTGGCCAGTGTCTGGTTTTGCCCGTCCTCAGCCCCTGGGGTCGGGACCGGAGACGTCCGAAGCCGCCGTTAGTTAGGTGGAAGCAGAGGTCACGACGTACCCCCTGAGGTCCGGCAGGGACAGAGCGCGGACATTTGGCGCCCAAACGTGGGGCACTACAGTTCAGGTACGTTGTGAGCCTTCCTGTCCCTCGCAGGCGAGGGTCAGAAGGACCAGGCACACCGGGACTTTCGGGTTTTCCCCTCTAGTCCCGAAGGCAGTTTAGTTATGGGAAATACAGAAGTTAAGCCAGAGGATAAAGGCATTCTCGCTTGCCAAGTGTACAAACTCTGCAAGCAGAATGGGATAAAAATACACATAAGAATTTGCCAAGATTGGGTCGAGAAAATAATAACCATCAGTCCATGGGTAGAGCATACAGGAATTGATCCGACCCGTTGCCGATTAATAGAGCAGCAGAAAAATAGAGAGGAGGTAGATTGGGAAGGGGCCAACCTATTCCCTGTGCTTGTTCAGCCAGAACAGGGCGGACAGCCTCAAAGGGTGCATAGACAGTTCCTCTACAAATTCCTAAGAGATCTTAAAGAGACCGCTGCAAAATACAGCTCTGGCTCTGCTTATGTACAGACAGTCATACAATCTTGGCGGTCTGGGAGCTCAGGAGACAATCATGACCAGATAGGACAGAGAGGAAAGAGGGAGTTGGTGCAGTCAGAAATTCAACCAGGAAATACATCCAGAGTTGGCCCAGGGCCTGGTTTTGTGGCACAGCAAAAAATTTGCCCAGGATTTGTGGCACAGTGGAGAATTCAGCAGCCCGGACACAGTGATAGAAATTAAGCCAGAGTTATAATATGTACAGAGGATTTCTGACAATTTTTCTCAGTTTTTTGGATTCTTTTATTGTCTGTATATGTGTTCTGTCTTTACATGTTCTGTGTGCGTGTGTTTGTGAGTTATTACGGTCAGCTCCATGGTAGCTGGACCTTGGAATGTTATCTCTTTTCCTCCCCCTCCTCCCTTCTCTCTGATGACTGCAGCATCGGAGAGAAGTATGGGAGAGAGAAAGAGAGGAACTAATCTTATATTATTTAGTTTATGTGATTGCAAGGTGTAGTCTTGGATGGGAAATGCAGGGACATAGTGTCTGTGCAGTTTTAAAGGGGGCTTTAATCAAAGCCCATTAGGAAAACAACATGGATATGAAGTTTAAGGAAAGCATAAAGGTTTTGGAAATTATTTGAAAGTTTTTTGGTTAAACTCTCTCTCGCCTTACCCTCCAATTCTGGCCAAATTGTGAGGGTGGAGAGAGAGACGAGACAAGATCTGGGGCAGGCATTTTCACCTAAATCTCACCTAAAAGAAAAGTATTTTGTATAATGAGAAGTAACCAAAAGGTAGTTATTCTGTTCACATTTTAAGTGAAACGTGTCACTCCTAATTGGATGTTTAAGACAGATCAGGATTTGTTATATTATTTGGCACTAGGAAAATTGGAAATATGCATAAATCTTAAAGGGACACCTCAGCAGAGATAAAGCTTTTGAAACTCTCCAGCAGAATGGAACAGACTTGGCGCCACTGGGCAGTTGTCCAGAAGTCTCCCTCCCTTCAGCTGAGGAATTCAAAAACTCTCTCAATCAAAGAAGTTCTTAAGGAGTGGACACAGAAATAAAATTTACTTGAGTAAAGGATGGAACCATTAAGATTTTTGCCCTGCAGTCCCAACTCATTCAGCTGGGTCTACAGTGAATTGTAACTTTTATCATTCCAGATTAGATCAAGAGAAGAGAACTATTATTTTGAAGGTTTTCAACTACTTTTTTGGAAAAGTCTAGTGACTGTTAACAACAGGAGAAATTTTAAACGGTTTTAAATTTTCATTTTCAAGACAATGTATTGATAAATTAATATGTAATGGTCTATGAAGCAGAAAAGATCTTGCTCTTCTAATCTGAACTTGTAGTCATTCCTTGGCTTAAGCAAAAGTTAAATTTAGTGTTTGAACTTATTAACAACTTAATTTCTAAAAAGTTTTCTTTTTCAGAGTAAATGTAATCAGAGAAGGAGAAACTACCCTGTGAAACAATGATGTAAGGTGGTAAGGCTTAAGTTTGAAGTCACCTATCATAGATTCTACAAAGGTTACAACTTTAAATGACTTTCAGAAATTGATAGGAGAAATTCAGTGGTGTAGGCCACAGTTGGGAATTACAACTGATCAAATGAAACCATTATATGATTTATTGAAAGGTCCTTCTCAATTAAACTCATGCAGAGGATGGACAGATGAAGCACTGGAATGTTTGAAATTAGTGCAGAAAAAGATTATGGGGTGTACTATTAGCAGGATATTAGAATCACAGGACTTGGAAGTAACAATTTTATTCACTGAAAAAATACCCACTGGAGTTTTACATCAAAAACAAGGGATTATTGAGTGGGTACATTTGGCTCAGATAAAGAACAGAGCTTGTGTGCTTTATGCTGTGCTGGTAGCCCAAGTCATACATAAGACAGTGAAGAGAGTAAGGATGTTAATAGGACAGAAACCTCACACAATATATACTATGTATACAAGTCAACAAATAGAGAACTGCATACAAGAGTTTGTGGAATGGCAGATATTGATTAATCAGAATTTCCAACATGGGTTCCCAATTCCTTCTGGGTGGCAATTTGCCACGTGGCCATGATCTTGGACCAACAAATGCTCTTCCTCACTGGTAGAGGGAGTTAATGTTTTTACAGATGCAACAAAAAATTTTAGGGCATCTATGTATATTCCATCTAAAAAGGAGATGCATAAATTTAAAACAACATTTACTTCTACACAACAAAATGAATTATATGAAGTATTACAAGCATTATTATATGTGAAAGAACCTTGCAATATCATCACAGACAGAAAGTATACAGTACCATTGATACCTAGAGTAGAGTCAGCCTATATTCCTGATAGGGTAGATAGTATTAAACAGATAACTATGGAAGTTCAACTAGCAATAAGGGCCAAAACAACAATATTTTATATCACACACACTCGGTCACATTCTAAATCATGCAGTACCAAAAAGCATTAAACCAAACAATGGTCCAGCTTATGTCAGTAAAGCCATTGAACAGTTCATGGTGGAATTTTCCATTTTACATGTCACTGCAATCCCCCATAATCCCACTGGTCAAGCTATAGTGGAACGAGCAAATCGATCCCTGGACACTTGTAAAAAGAAAAAGGAGGAGTTGGACCAGGAGTTGATAAATTCGCAATTGGCTGTTTATACTCTAAATTGATGATAAATTACAATTGGCTGTTTGGCTGTTTATATTCTAAATTATTTAAAATTCTATAATGATGGCTTAATGACTGCTATGAAATTCTTAACATTTCCTAATAAGGAGTCTGCAAAGAATGAATCAGCAATAACAAGTGCCCTGAAAGCAGCCAGTAATGTGGCACGATGAGAATAAAAATTGATTTGGTCCTCATACAGTGTTAACATGGGGAAAAGGGTATGTTTGTGTTTCAACAGATAATAATAAAGAAGTTTGGGTTCCAGTGAAAAGGATGGGAGTGAGGAGGTGCCATCAGCGGCGGATGAAAAAACTTCTGGAGAAACTTAATCAACTAGATCACAATGACTCCTTTCACTTTTCTTGTACTTATCATGACACTCAAAGAACACTGCGTCCATCGACCCAGCACCGAAGGAACAATAGAGATGGGCGTTCGTCAGGAATCCACCATGGTTAAGGGTGATGTCATGGAGTGAGACAATAACCAAATTTATCATCCAAGGCAATATTTCTCACATGTTTAAAGATGATGGACTAGACTATGATAATAATGGGACTCTTTCAGAGACACTAACTTTTCAGGACTAGTCACAGGTTTCCCACTTTGTCTATAGAAGGGTATTTCTGGGAATTGGAATGGGTTTGGTTTTAAATACACACAGGTGAATGGAACAGAGGGGTATCCCTGGTGTGCCACTATTGTGGACGGACAAGAGACATTGGATGAGAAAGATACATTACACGCTTATAATCTATTCACCTGGAGGATAAATGGGACAATAGTAGTTTGGTCAGACAAGGACTTTGTGGGACTTGTTTGTGGGATGAAATTTAGGCCATTTTGTAACTTACAAAAGAAGAGAAATGTAACCCTTTGGCATCTGTATACGGGGTTTTTACCATTTGAGAATTGTCACAACATACCTGTCAGGAGAAAGAATTGATTATGGGAAACTACATAGAAATGTTATATTCATGTCACAATCTTACATACTTACTTGAGGAAAAATATGCAGCAAACTTTCCTAGACAAATGTACATCAATTATAAAGGGTCTCCTGAGGTTGCCAGGGACTAGACAAAGTTATTCTAGCTATGAGAGGACAAACAGTGCAGGGAATGCCTGCTGCAGCATCACCAAAGAAAGCTAACAACATTACTTTAATGGGTGAAGTATGTCTGGGGAACACACATATATTTCTATGGGACAGAGACTACAGATCTAAACTAGAGATATATCAGAACATGACAGGAATTTTCAATTTTACATGCCAGAATTGTTCTGTACAAGCATGTATAGGACCAAAGATAGTAGGGAGAGTGTTTATTCAAAAAAAAAAAAAACAAAACCTCTCCCATGCTGCCAATTTGTCCCGCAAACTATCGCAGATTTGTGAGCACCCTCCACACCCTCCGGCACCAGGTTGCCAACATTAATGCCACCCGAATTGATCCCGCTGTTACCACCACCTTTAGTTCTATCTTTTCTACTCTATCTACATGGGTGAAAGGCTATGTGGGCTCCGCCTCTTTATTCCTTCTCCTTGCCATGGGTTTCCTGCTCTGCCTACGCCAGGTTCGGCAGAGGCAGACGCAACAGCGGCAATATACCGCATGGGCTCTCTGCTCCCTGACAAATCACTCTAATCCACAAGTTTGGATTACAGCTTTAGAGAGACGCTAGCTCTCGCCTCAGCCCCAAAAGCATCCCTATGCCCCACTATAATCAATAATAAGCTTTCTACAGGAATATTGTGGCTCCATGACCTGGAGACCCACTGGCTGCAGAGGTACCCAATGACGGGATTATTGTGGGTCCACCTACCAGAAATGCTGGAGGTGGGAGCCACCCACATAGCCTAAGACAGGGGCCCTGCCCACTTTTGGTACCAGGCATGGAGACAGGCCACATGACCTATTCTCTCACTTACCTTTATAAAACAAAAAGGGGGAGTTGTCAGGGGCCGTCCCTGAACCTCCTGGGCAGAGAGGTAACAGCAGGAGTCTATACCTGCCCCTCCCCGGCAATCACGTGCCTCACCTGTGACTTCCGGGCTAAGGGTGCAGGGAAGGCTCGTGTACAAGGCACGATACCGCCCTCTGGGAGGTGCTGAGGAAGCCCCAGTGAGAGTAAAACACACCTGGCCACCTGTGATAGGACCAAGTAGATGGTCCGAGTGGGGAGGGAAGGTCCAGAGAGACTCCTGCCCTATTGCCACAGGACACAACCAGCTAAGGGGAGGGGGCTGGGGTGACAGCAGGCTGAGCTCTCCAATCAGGGGCCAGATAGCAAGAACCGGAAAGGATAAGGAATATAAGCCAATGCCCTAAGAGGGAAAGTGGGACTGGACTGATGTGAACTACTGAATAAACATCTGCATTGCTCTACCACTCTGGCCAGTGTCTGGTTTTGCCCGTCCTCAGCCCCTGGGGTCGGGACCGGAGACGTCCGAAGCCGCCGTTAGTTAGGTGGAAGCAGAGGTCACGACGTACCCCCTGAGGTCCGGCAGGGACAGAGCGCGGACAATGTGGAATATCCATACCAATGAAATAATGACATCTTTAAACTCTGGAGAGGTGCAGTAACATTGTATACCGAAATAATAAACATTTAAAAGAATTTTCATGCTCATATATGGAAAAAGCAGTTTCAGTGGAATGATAAAATTGGAAATCAGATTGTAGGGTTTTAAGAAGACAGAGAAAAGATAGTGGAGACACCTATTTGTAGACTGCATTTTTGAGGTTAGATACAAAGGACAGAAGAGATATAACTAGCAGGGATAGAAGGGTCAAATGAGGATCTTTTCCAGATAGAGGAGATGTGCACTTGTTTGTAGGCATCAAGAAATGAGTCAGTAGAGAAAAAAGGATTGAAAATAAATGATAAGAGTGGGGACAACAGAGAGGACCAGTATGTTGGAGGAGATGAGATAGAATGAGATTGCTTAAGCAAGTAGAGGGGTTAGCCTTGGTAAGGAGCAAGGTCACCTCATCATGAGAGACAGGGTGAAAAAGGAGATAGTGGCAAAAGTCATATGACAGATGAGATGAGGAAGAGCAGAGAAGAGGGAGCTCACAGTGAATGGTCTCAATTTTTTTTAGCAAAATATGGGGCAAGGTTCTCAAATGAGGATATGGGGAGAGGGAACCATGGGACAGTTGAGGAGGGGTGAAAATGTTTGGAAGAGCTGCTGAGGAGAGTGATGCAATGATTTGATAAAGCAAGATCGCCTAGCAACAGTGAGGACCCCAGTTGAGTTTTGTATCATAAATTTGTAGTGGATCCAATCAGAATGGTCACATGATTTTCTCCACCTTTGTCACTAGTACATGTGTAGGAACAAAGGTGGTGAATGGTGGGAGTAGTCCAAGGCTAAAGTTTGGCAGAGCACAGTTAGTAAAATGGTAAGAGGCTGGGAACTCAAGAGAAGACAGTATAGAGTTGAACTGGTACATCAAAGGGCCAAGACAGGAAAAAGAGATAGTAACTCGAGCAGGGATGATAGCATAGGTGAGAATTGAAGGGCTGAGGGATTAAAGGTCATGGTGTGAACAAAGAGTAGGATTTGCTAAGAGAAGGCAATGGGAGAGTTGTAAAATCAATAGACTATCAGATAAGGGGATTTTTGGAATTCTTAAGCAGGGAGATGTATACTTGTGGGTGTTGGCAAGATCATGGGTATCTTTATGTGTGGCTGAGGTGAGATGGAGAAGTAGGTCACGGGAAGTGAATAGGTTGAGAAACTGAGTGGTTAGGGTGTTAAAGGGAGAGTCAATACATATGCTGACGAACCCAAGGATGAGGGTAGGAGTCGAGGAGGGGAAAACTGTGAGCCAGGTATCAATTAAGGAAGGAAGTGAGAAGCCTGGACAACTGTTGACAACAGCTACCTGGATATTGATTGGGTGGTAGATATGCACTACATGAAACTCAAAAGAAGGAGAGGTTACTGAATGAGGGTGGTAGGGAGGGAACCTAAAAGTTGCAATGAGGAGCAAAATTCCAGTCCCCCCTAAAACTGTGTGCTGACAGGAATGGGTGAAGGTTCAGGCAGTACTGGAAAGGGTGGCTAGGGAGGCTGTGTCATCAGAGATGAGCCAGATTTCAACAACTGGTAGATGATGAAAGGACTTCAAGAGGAAAGATTTTGAATGAAGGGAATTTTGTTACTTGTTCAACAGGCATTCTAGAGGGCACAGTGTAAGGGACAGGTGGCATTTGGTTGGAACTTTGGAATGGGAAGTTTGGAGGAGATGGAAATAAGGATCTGGGAAGTACAGGATGGGGATTGGGATTTGGTGATAACCTACAGGGGTTCAAGATCACTGGAGGATATGTATGGTATGACCAGAATATTCATCATTAAGTGGAAGGCACCATACCTCTTCTCAGGGGATACTGGAGATCATGGGGAGACAAGTGGGACACAAAATCTAAGGCACACAGTCAGTCGGATGGTGAGATCTATCATCCATCCATCCATCCATCCATCCATCCATCCATCTATCCATCCATCCATCTATCTGTACATATATATATATATGTGTATGGATATATATGTATATAGATGCCTATATAATACATTCATATGATATATATACACACATACACATATTAGAAGATAGCAATTTTGTCTGACAAGATTCTCTAAGCCAAGTTATTTGAGACTTTATTTTTAGACTTAGTGAACTCAATGCAAAGATGAATGATAATAAGACAAAATGGTAGAAACTACATAGCACCGAGAAATGAAAAATGTCAGTCTTGTAGACTATCCAGAAGCTCATGCTTATATATTAATATTTCTTTAAATAAGAAGAGTTAGAAGAAGAGTTGCATGGCAAGCATCAACCAACATGACAAAAAAGGAAACATTCTATCTTGATAAATAATGACTCACTACTCTGTGGAAGTCTTACCAAAATAAACTGCCTTTGTTCAGTCAAACCAAGGAGTAGTTAAAGATCAAAATCAATATAAAATTAGAAGTGATGGTGAGAAGACACTGGTCACAAAGTACAACAATTTCAACCTAGTCTATTCAAATAAAGTATTAATACTGAAAAATGGAAAGTGGAAAGACAAAGACCCTGATTATTACCAAATACTGCAAAAGTTTAATAAATGTAAATGATGCTAAGAAGAGGAGACCGAAAGAACTCAGAAACCATCTTAGCCAACAGACTCAAACTCTTTACCAAGTGCACAGAGATGGTAGCCAAGGGCAATGACAACTTAGAATACAAACTCACTCGTATAACACTGAAAAGGATGATGGCAGAATCATCTCATAAAAACAGTGAAAGCAAAAACAAGGTGACAGAGACCTTGGCGTGAGACCTTAGCCACATCCTTTTGAGAATTCATGGATGGTATTGGCAGGAAGACAAGAAATAGATGAAAAAAAAAAAGGAATAGATTTATGTTTCCATAATGCACTATTTTCATTATTAATGCCAGCAGAGACACTCTGTTTTAACCGTAAAATTCAGTTGTAGATGTGGTTTACAAGGAAGTTAAAAATTGTACTTATGAAAAAAAGTTAGGAAGAATGGCAAGAGTGGGTCAAATATGGACCCAGGAAACATGTATTGAAGACAATACATCTTGAAGCCATTAAGGCAAAGGTTCTTAACTTCTGTGTGTCATAGATACCTTTGGCAGTATAAGAAAGTCTATTTTTGGCTTAGAATAATATTTTTAAGTAATTAAAATGCTAAATTTTGGTTGGAGGCTAGTAAAAATAAAGATTTTTAAAATTTTTTAATTATTTCACCATCCAAGTACCTGGAGTCTCTGAAACCTGTCCATAGACTCTTTGGGGGCAGAAGGTGGTAGTCTGTGAATTCTAGAGTTAAGAACCTCTGCATTAAGTGAACATTTTAAAAAGAGATCTTCTTAGAGATAGAGTAGAGGAAGAGACTAATAGAATGGGAAAATAACAGAAAATTTCACTACCCTTCCAAAAAAATACTCAAGAGGCTATCAATAATTACCAATTCATATATCTGCCTTCTTATTTTTATAAAATCTTTGGGAATGATCTGCTCATGTAATTAGGGTAACCATGGTGAAAATATGAGAACAAGTACTTTCTCAAACAATTTCACATAGCTGATCACATATTTTTAATTGTACAACTAACTGGTCGGTTCAGATAAAATCCTGCTTTATTTCATTGAAAATTTAAAAAAAAAAAAAGCATTTGACTTGGTAAAACAAAACAGCCTCAAATGCTTTCTTCCAACAAGATTGCTTGATAAATGCAACCATAGAGATAATTATTGAGCCATCCTTTGATTATTAAGATCAAGGAAGGCATAAAATAGGGAGATGTATAGTCATCCATGATGTATACTACTCTTGTGGAGCCGGTCTTGCTCAGAATATGAATAGAAGGAATCCCTAGAGGCAGTTGGGTCCTCCACATACTTCTGTGTTGCTTATATAAATTCATTAAACCCTAGAGCATTAGAGGGCATCTACAATTAGTTCCAAGATTTAAAAGACAGAACTCTGATAATTAACACAGGAAAAATCTAAATAGTTGAAAAACCCTATTTTCCCAAAATTGATGTAATTAGGTGGCCAGAAGTATATTTGGTGGTAGTACTGCAGACAGTGAGTTGGGCCCATGGTTGGAAGGGTGTAGGCTAGATTATATATGGGGAAATTTTCAGTTCTTTTAATAATCCCAAGCCCTACCCAGCATAAATGTTCTCCCAGGGTTGTTTTATCATTGTGACTTATGGAACACTACAATCTTCAGCAGCTTCAGAGTTACAAGTGACTTAAAGTCCAATGGAATGGAGTATGGTAGACACCAAGAGACTGCAACGTATTGCAATGATGATCTGTGAGAAGTGGTATAAAGGATATAATTCCAAGAATATGTGATTTGGGGAGGCCTGCCTTACAGCAATAGTAGATCACAGATGAATATTGAACTGGTACCCATGAAATGGAATAAGACCTTATAGAATATTGGAAAATTCTTTGCTGAACATAATGAGAATGTCATAGGATATAGTATACAAGATTCCATGTTTTGAAACTTTTATTGATGGAGGAAATACTAACATCAATGGGTCTATAGATCTGCTGACATAATCATAACTCATTTCTGTAGTTCATTTGGGGTTTACAAAGTACTTTGCCCGCTCACTGTGGTGTATATTCAAATGAATATTGTTCAGTCAAGTCCAAATCTTTGTGATCCCATCTGGGGTTTTCTTGGCAAAGATACTGAAATGATTTGCTGTTTCCTTCTCTAGCTCATTTTACAGATGAGGAACTATGGCAAGCAGGGTTAAGCAATTTTTCCAAAGTTGTGCCACTATTAAGTATCTGAGGGCGTTATTTGGACTAACGAAGATGAATCTTCCTGATTCTAGATCTTGTGCTCTCTCCACTGAGCCACCTAACTGACCATTTCAAAATAATTGTTGATATTTTAGTGTTTTGATTGTAAAGGGCTTTACCTTATCTCATTTGAATCCTGCAAGGTGAGTGTTATTACTGCTCTTTTTTGGGTCAGACAGCTCAGTGTTATTGGAAGTAGGATTCCAAATTATGTCTTCCTGATGCTGAGTCCAGCTCTCTAGTAAATATGTTGTGACATCTTTCCAAGTGAATTTAATTATTAGATTATACTTTATGTTTTTACCTACTGGATATTTAACAGATTGTGATGACTGTGAATAGCTAGAATTAAAATGCTTTAGGTGATGACCACAGACATTTTTGAACCAAAATTCTAGACAGTGAAGCTTGCACTAAAGTTTATGACTTGCTATGAAATACTTTTTCTTAAATGGAGAGTTATGCAAAGCTCAAAAGGCCAAGAAATTGGCAGTGAGATGGTACAGTGGAGAGTGCTGGGCCTGAAATCAGAAAGACTTGAGTTCAAATATGTTCTTACAAATCCTGCCTCAGACAATTACTAGCTCAGTGACCCTGGATGAGTCACTTCGCTCATTTGCTTCAGCATCCTCATCTGCTAAATGGGGACCTGCCTCCCAGGGTTATCGTGAGGATCACATTGTAAAGCGTCTGGCACGTAGCAAGTGCTATATAAACGTTAGTTGTTTTAGTTACAAATTTGCACATCTGCTGAATGACCCTTAAGGCTTTGTCTACTCATGAAATGGGGTGTGAAAATAAGACATTTAAAAAAAAAACTCAGCCAAAAGATGACTCAATTTAAATACTGAGTGTAGCTATTTCAGGAGCGTTGGACCTGCAATCTCTCTCTCTTTAAATGTGCTGCTTTGAGAACTCAAAGATGCCCTCTCCATAAAGCCAATGAATCTGTCCAAGCTCACTTTATCAAGAGCCAATGACATAACTTAAAAATAACACATTTATATAGCACTTTTAAAGCTAACAAAATGCTTTCCTCAAAACAATCCTGTGAGGTAGAGAGCGTAAATATTATCACATTTTGCAGATGAAAGTTAAGAGATTTGTCCAAGGTCACATAGGTAGTATGAGTCAAGTTTTACAGTTTGTTATTCTTTGAGAAGCTTTTATGGATAGGATGTAAAAGAAAAAATCTATAAAGAAAACCTCTTAATGTGAACTGCTTGAATTTCTATCATGGTCTGTACTCTAATTAATTTCTGCTTGCCTTGATTTCTGCCAATTTCTGTTCCAGCTTACACTTTTAGAGTTTACATTGGAGCATGTTGCCCAGTCATCCCTCAGAGCCAGTCCTTCATTTGCAGCTTGCTTGTGGGACTGTTGAGTTCACTCTCCAATGAAGGCATCTGGCCTGGATTTTGTTAAGCCTCTAAAGGTGCACATAGAAAAGAAATAGCTTTTTCCCTCTTTTCTGACTTAAATGGCAAAAAGATAACATTTGCGCACCTGTTCAGTCTTGTGTCTTTCTTCACAAAAAGTGGGTCATGAATGGATGATCCTTATGTCTATCTCTCTCTGTCCTCTTTACTCTTCCTCCCATATCTGAATTTGGATACAACAGATACAATTTAGATACAATAAAAAAAAAGCTGATCACTGACTGTTTCCTGATGACACGGCAAGACCAAGTTTACTCAGTGGAAAATAACTTTCTTCCTTACAGAAACTCTGTCTGTTTCTCAGGACCCACAGCATAAACATTCAGTTCATTTTCAACAAAGAGTAATTTGTTTTCACTCAGACACACTTTTAATCATAGGCTGGTTTTTCCTTAGTGTTCACTAAAACCCCCTACTTTTGCCCTACTATGAGTGTTAATTCAGGAAATTCACCATAATCCAAGGAAAAACATTAGGAAGATAGATTTTTCGTCAAAATCTATAAATGCTTTTTGGATAGCTATATCAGTATTATACTCTAGGAATGCAGAGAGTTGGGTTTTGATTTCATTTCTATACATAAATACAAATTAGGCTATTATTGTAATTTTTGAACTTACCCAAATGGCTAAATTAAAAAAAAAAAAACACACAAGAGTCTCCTTTACTGATAGTGGGGGATGGATGCCTGGAAGAACTCTAAAAATCTAGATACTACCTCAAAGTTTGCTGCCATTTTAGAGCACTTCTTCATGGGAACTGTTTAGATTCTTTCCTTAAATTTTATTTTATAATGTCTCAATCATGAAATTATGTGCACGTTTTTATTTTATTTTTTATATTAATTTTATTTTTAGTATTCTACAATCACTACCATAAAACTTAGATTGTTTGTCCCCTACCTACCCCCCCCACCTTCCCCCTCCCTCCCCAAGAAGGTATACGATTCTATATAGGATCTACACGTACATTCCTATTAAATACATTTTCACTACAGTCAGGCTGTATAGAAGAACTAAAATGAATGGGAAAAATCATATAACAAACCAAAACATAACACACAAAAAAATGATCTGCTACATTTTGTGATTGAATTCCATAGTTCTTTCTCTGGATGTGGAAGGTATTTTGCCTTAGAAGACCATTGGGAATTTATTTTTTAAATGTCCTTGCATTGCTATGAAGATCCAAGTCTACCAGAAAAAACTCTCTCACACTGTGGTTGTTGCTGTGCACAGAGTTCTCCTGGTTCTGCTCCTTTTGCTCAGCATCAGATCATATAAGTCTTTCCAGGCCTCTCTGAAGTCTTCTTGTTCATCATTTCTTATAGTGTAATAGTATTCCACTACATACATATACCATAATTTATTCAGCCATTCCCCAATTGATGGGGATCCCCTTGATTTCCAGTTTTTGGCCACTACAAAGAGTATTGCTATAAATATTTTTGTACATGTGGGACCCTTTCCCATTTTTATGATCTCTTGGGGGTACAATCCTATAAGCGATATTGCTAGGTCAAAGGGTATGCACATTTTTGTAGCCCTTGGGGCATAGTTCCAAATTGCTCTCCAGAATGGTTTGGATCAGCTCACAGCCCCACTAACAATGAATTACTGTTCTAACTCTCCCACATCTTCTCCAACATTTATCATCTTCCTGTTTTATCATGTTTGCCAATCTAATAGGTGTGATGTGGAACCTCAGAGCTATTTTGACTTGCATTTCTCTAATCAAAAGTGATTTAGAGCATTTTTTCATATGATTATAGATATCTTTAATGTCTTCCTCTAAAAATGTACTGTTCATATCCTTTGACCATTTGTCAAAGGAATTTGTCAGTTGGGGAATGACTTGCACATGTTTTTTAAAGAAAATTACCAAACCATGGTGGATAAAACCTATTTTATTGCAGCTAGATTATTGAGTCTTAAAAAATGGATTTATTTTGATACCAATAGTTATATAAGTACTTTGTAAGAGTCAATTCCTCTTCAGCAGACAGGTAAGGTATGTATCACCAAGTTATAGATGGTAGAAATCATGGAAGTATGCTTTCCAGGGTCTCAGAGCATCATCACAATTGTGAAGTTCTACAGTAAATAGGTATCAAAGTCCTTTTTATGGCCGCTAAGGACTGCTCATACCTGAAGGCCCAACCTCCATCTTTTATTTCCCTCAACATTTAAAAGACTCCTAAATAACCGGCCCTTCTGCTCTTGTCTTACCTGTCATTGCAAGATCTTGATTAACCTTTGTCGGTGTAATCAGAATCCCTTGTAGACAGAGAAATTAAAGACTCTAAGCCATGGGCTCTTAACCTTAGGCCTGTGAACTTTATATATTTTGATAGCCATTTCAATATCTTAATTAGTTTCCTTTATAATTCTATGTATGCTATTTTGTGCATTAAATATATTATTCTGAGGAGTTCATAGGCTTCAGTAGACTGCCAAAGAGGTATATGACCCACAAAAATGTTAAGAACACCTGCTCTAATCAAAGGTGGGTGACCCACTGGACTTCATGTTGTTTCCTGAAGGAGTAAGGCCATGACATTGAGTTGTTACTTCTTTAGAACAAAATTTGTCACTGAAAGATCAGTTTTTGACCACAGTGCCTAGGTCACATAAGCAGCTGGGTGCTGCAGTGAATAGAATATTAAACTTTAAGTTAGGGAAACTGAGTTTGAATCTTCCCTCAGACGCGTGCTAGTGGTGTGACCTTGGGTAGTCAATTAACTTTTTCAGCTTGTTTCCTCATCTGTAAAATGGAAATAATAATAGCACTTACCTCCAAGAGGTATTGTTATCTACCTATCTATCTATCCATCTATCTATTGTCTATCTATCTAGGGACAGTGAGGTGGTGCAGTGGATAGAGCACCAGTGCAGGAGTCAAGAGGACCTGAGTTCAAATCTCACCTCAGACACTTGACACTCATTAGCTATGAGACTTTGGCCAATCACTTAATCCCAATTGCTTCATCCTGGGTCATCTCCAGTCATCCTGATGAATATCTGGTCACTGGATTCAGATGGCTCTGGAGGAGAAGTGAGACTGGTGACCTGCACAACCCTCCCTCACTCAAAACCAAGTCAAGTGCAAGTCAGGTAATCACTTCTCTGATGGCATGGTCTTCTTTGGCAACGAAGGACGAACACACACATCTATCTATCATCTATCCATCCATCCATCCATCTATCCAATCACTTTCTGAACACTGAAATGCTTTATCAGTATGTTAGTTGTTATTTTTATTGTCATTATTGATGTTCTATCTGATACAAAGTGAGATTCTGTAAGAGGATTTCTAGTTTAGCAAAAGCTACCTAGGAGGGGGGCCACTTGGGATACAAAACATCTGTACTTATTGTTGGACTATCACTATACAAGCACTTAAGGTTGACCTCTTTGTTCATACACTCTGTCTTTATTTCCCTACATTTCTATTGTCTCTTCTTGAAATGTTTCCTCAAAAATTCCCTTTCTCTCTCTCTCACACCCACAAACTCCACTGTCCTATTTACCTATCCTTCACCTCACATGGTGTGTATGACACATATCAATCACCCAGAGTTTTCTCTCTGAACTATGTGTAATGCATGTACCCTATGTTTCTTGTTCCATTGTTTTGGCTCCCAAATTTTCCTGCCCTTGCCCTCCTTTACTCCAGAGGTCATTCAATACTCCCAGACCAACATTTATTAATTTATGGCAACATAAGTATTATCAAGGACAAAAGTGCTCTTTGTAGAAACTAGTTTGGGATATTGCTACTTGAAGGAGGAAATGGTTAGATACTCTAAGAAGCATATACTTCAGCTGCAACTCTCCATAAATGAAACCATAACATAAATTTATTATTTTGGTCAGCAGTGAACACCCAAAGGTACAAGGGGAATCCTGTAGAAAAGAGATCAGAGGAGACAATATTTCATTAAGTGCAAATCAATCTGTGACATTTAGATAAGAGTTCCTTGAAATTACATAAAGTGCGAGGAAAACTGCTCTGGTTCAAATATGTTTCGTGCTAGGGAAACTATGATAATCATAAGAGACCCTGAGCCTTAAATATGACTAGATTCATGCATCCCTATTACAGATCTTGGTGAGGAGGGAAAGGAGGTGAAAGGGGAAACCGTCAGGAATGGGCTTTCTTATTGGCAATAGTCCTCAGAGCTAATTTGACTGTATTTTTATATTCCCAATGTGAACAGGATAATAATTACAAATACAGACAGCTGGAAGAAATGGCAAACCAGATTAACTTTTATTGTATACTTTTGGGTGCCCCTGTGTTCCCCTTACAGCACTGCGACTGCATTGTTTCTATAGCAACCACAAAATAAAAAGACAGAACCTCATGCAACTTGGCAAACATATGCCCAAGATGTCACCCTTAAGGGTGCAAAGTAGAATGAAGTATTGACAGTATTCTGAAAATGTACAGGTCTACTCCTGAGGGCCCTAATGACGAGTGATTAATGTGAATGGTTTGGACAAAAGGACAGTAAATCATAGTGCAAGATCATTACACAAGGATTTATGTGAATCCTTTTTATTATCAACCCCAAAATACATAGTATGTAATTGGGTGAAGCAATGGATATTAAGGGGACATTGAAGGGATATCATCCATATCTTCTCAGATATAAGATAAGACTAAAAGAAAAAAATCAATGGTTTAATCTTAGGTGGCTAGATATCATGAGACCACAGAACTATGATCTTTCTGGTCTGATATCTAATATATTGTTCATTATCATGTTCCATGTTCCTTCTCACCTATCGGGTCCAGGACAGAATACCCACATCTTTCTGCATATATAATCCCTTCTTAAACATTCGAAATCATGACTTTACAAAGGCAATTATCCAAATAGAGCTATAAGGCAGAGACCTTTTCCTTAGGCTAAGAAGACCAATGTCCTAATGCAAGTCATAAGACATTAGCAATAGGCATATACCCTTTATTTTTAATCTCTGAACTCTTGGTAGGAGTCAAAGGTTAACAGGTGAGACAGCATAGTTTCAATCAGATTACGCAATTTAGAAAGTGATTATCCTATGAGACTTCCCATTTATGAGATTTTCTACCCAATTCTGCAAGTCTCAGTGATGAGAAAATTTGAGTGATAATGAGCTGTCAGTGGGTTAAAAGATCCCAACTACATGACCTCATATATCACAGACAGATACTAGAAAGCCAGAGTAACTAAAACTATTCAGTGTCCACTTTCAAGAGAACATGTCCTGTAATAGACAGACAGTATAATAGACACTGACTCATGATTTCCTTTCACAATATGCTTTTGGAAAAAATGCATCTGCATAAACAGCAGGAGTTGCAAACCTGCCACCTTGTGGGGTAGAAACGATGGAAATAAGTTGTTTTCAAGTACTCTGTGCCAAAATAAAGACTAGACTTGCTTTGCCTTGTTGACCATTGCTTTTCCTCTTGGCTGCTTGGTTAATAAACTTTAGCCTGGCCAATACCTCTCTCTCTTACTTTGAGAAGCTGATACACCAGTCAAAAGAAATTATTCTTTTTGAAAAAGAACCACCTTCTTGCTAGCTGCTGACTTCGTCTCCTAAGTGATGAAGGCTGGGCACGGCACACTGGGATATCCCATTCTTCACTAGATTTGAATTTCCTCCTCCTGGATAAAAATAAAATTGGTAATGCATGGTGAAATATAACTTGGAGAACATGGTGGGAAGTCAAAGTTCTCTTGTAAACCTCAAATGTTATCACAATGTGGGGATGGTAGATAGTGGGGCTGTTCTTGGAATTAGGAAAGACTGTATTCAAGTCCTACTGCTGACATGTACTAGCCAAGTGACTCTGAGCAAATCACATGCCCCGCATGACCAAAGCAGCTCTAAAACAATAAGTTACAGAAGACCTGCTGATTTGTGTGGGTGAAAACCAAACACCTCAACTCACCTTGCATTTTCCTACCTCCGTGATCATCCCTGTGTGTGTAAGGTAGCTTGCCCTGTGCTCATGGTCAGACTGTCTAATATGTAGCATATTCCCTGTGTTCCCCTACCATGTGTGAGGAGAGTAGTCTCCATTTATTAGCTATGCAGCCAGAACAGGCTACAGCTTTAAAAACTGTCAGACCGGGACAGTCTCTTCTTCAAGTTCTTTCCTGCTGAGACCAGAAGGTAAAGATCACACAATATACCCATCACTTGGTGTGTGAACCGTACTGGAAGTGGAGAATACCTTCCCCTTCTTTTGTCCCAGCTCCAATGAAAGGGCCTAGGGGTGTTTTTGTTCTGTGTCATTTGTCCCCAGTTTCAGGTACTGACAGCAGTTCCCACCAGGCCTGGGAGTTTGAGTCATTGGTAATGCTTGGCATCTGGATCCCAGGTTGGCTGTTGTAATCAGCTAGCTTGGCATGGGAGCCCTGAGAAGTCAGGGTAACTGGGACTTAAATCCAAGGGGAACTTTGGACTTGGAACTTGAGACTGCACGCTATAGGAACTGAACTAAGCTATAAACCTAATCCCCTTCTCTTTTTCAATGACCGAAGTCATTGGTGGGAAGGCAGGAGGGAGATTAAGGCCCATATTGATGGAGTCAGTTTGGACATTTGTGTTTATTTTTGTTGTGCAGTTGTTTAGGTGTGTCCAACTGTTTACGGCCCAGGGATCACAGCACACCAGGACCTTCTATCCTCCACTGCGTCTCAAAGTCTGCCCAGGTTCCTGTTCATTGTTTCCGTGGTATTATCTATCCAGCTCATCCTCTTCTGTCCCTTTTTACTTCTGCCTTCGATTTTTCCCACATCAGGGTCTTTTCCAGTGAGTCTCATCTTCTCATTATGTGATCAAAGTTTTAAACTTCAGCTTCAATATTTGACCTTCCAGTGAATAGCCTGAATTAATTTATTTTAAATCTCGACTGATTTGATCTCCTTGCTGTCCAAGGGATACTCAAAAGTCTTCTGCAGTACCACAATTCAAGTGTGTTGATTCTGTGGTACTCAGTTTTCCTTATAGTCCAAATCTCACAGCCATACATTGCTACTGGAAAAACCATAACTTTCACCATACAGGCCTTTGTCAGAAAGGTGATGTCTCTGTGTTTTAGTATGCTGAGAAGATTTTCCACAGATTTCCTTCCAAGGAGCAAGCATCTTTTAATTTCATGGCTGAAGTCACAGCTAATCTAGTTGTAAATGGGTAAATGAATGCAGTTTGCAGGGGACCTCTCCCTTTAATTGAGAGAACATCATCAGTGGGGACTGGAGCCTTTGGCTCCAGTATGGGTACCAGAGAGCCCTAAGGAAGGGGCAAGATCTAACACACCTATCCTTCAGGTAGAAGGGGTCATGGGAGTCAACATTATACTTAGATGGCCCTCCCTCTCTATATGTCTGTCAAAATCCTCTTCATCCTTTAGCTTCCTCTGAAATTCCCTCCTCACCACTGATGAAGCCTTCCCTAATCATCCTAACCATAAAGAATTTCACCCTTCTCCATGTTCCCATAGCATCTTGCAATTTACCTCTTATATTACAATCATCACACTCTGCCCTGTGTCACAGTTATTGCCTTCTTATCTTCCTTATTACTAGAATGGAACATAATGAATGGAGTATGTGGAGGGGAGTATTATAAAATTTATCTGAAAAGGTAAATAAGTGCCAAATGACAGACGATCCTGAATGCTAGGCAGAGGTACTTGGCTTTTGTTTGCTAAGCAAGAATGAGCCAGTCAGTGTTTATGAACAAAGGAATATGTCCAAAGCTATTCAGAAGAAATACTTTTCAGGCAGAAATATGAAGGACAAATCAGAAGATGAAAGGAGAGATGAGAAAGTCTGTTAGGAGACTACTCCAATAGACAAAGAGCAGGTCTGATATACTGGAAAGAGCACTGGGCTTGAAGTTAGGAGAGGCCTGGATTTGAAGGCTGTCTCTGATGTTTAAATAATTTAATTTCACTGAGCTACAGTTTCATCATATGCCAGACTGGGACAATAATATCTAATGTCACCTCACAGAGTTGTTCTAGAATCAAATGAAATAGTATATAGAAGCCTTTGTAAACCTTCAAGTGCTATATAAATATCAGCAAGTACACAGTAGGTACTTAATAAATGCTTGCTGATTTATTTACTGATTATTAAAGGTGGCAGTTAAAGGGGTAAGGATGGATAAGATTGCCAATGGGTAGAGTATAAAGAGGGCTAAGAACAGATCCTTGAGGAACCCACGTATATAGATGGTTAGGTAACAGGTAAGGTATGTGATAGTACCAGGGTTCCCTTTCTCCCTCAAAAGAGATTAATTTTCCCAAAAAAGCATCAAAGCTGGTCCCTAGGACCTGATTAGCTCCAGTTTTCTGGTCATCAAAAGGCATAAAAAAATCTCACTTACATGGAGCAGGGGCCCTCTAACTTGATGAATGTCTGATGACCACTTGAGCTGCCATCTCCTATTGATTAGGTGCATTTCCCAGGAGAAGAGATACGGACTGAAGTGCTGCTGTGTCTTTGTCGCATAGCCTTACCTCTCACTCACATGGAGAGATTAGCTCATTAAGTTCTGGAGAAAGTGCTGAGTGGTTAAAGAAAGAGCCATCTCCAACATTCCTTGGTTGTTTTTGACCCTCTTGCAGAATTTGGACTGCCAGCATAATAAAACTGGAAGTGAACTGGCTCAATGTAGTCAGCAACTAGAGACTGAGATTTTGGCTTCCAGGAACCGTGCAATGAAAGCAAAGGAACTAGTGACTATGGAAGTGAAGGGATCTTTTCTGACGGGGTGGAGACTGACAGGTTGAAACCAGGAATTGTCTGCATTGTCTCTGACTCAGAAGTTCTAGTTCCAGAGGTTCCAGTTCCGTTGTATCCTGCTGAGATGGGAACTATGACAAAGGAAAATGAGAGCAGAAGTGGGGAAGAGACTTGGAAATTTACACCATTGGTAAAAAAAAGTCCCAGAATTATTTTTTTCCTAGGGAGAAAGGTGATTCCCACCTCTTTGGGAGCAGAAATGAATTGGGTAGGTTGCAGAAGTTCAAACAGAAATACGATGAATCACTGAAGCAATGGCTTCATGATCTAATGTGGCCAGTGCTGAGATGCTCTTTGCAGTTGGGTTCCATAGGCTTGGGAACTCTGAAGAGTTGTTATCACAGTCAGCTAAATTGAGTTGAGCCTCCAGAAGTGGAACTTTTGTTTCTTTTTTAGGTCACTGAGATGGAAATTTAAAAACACTTGGCCCTATAAAGATGAATTCCTATTGTAGTTTTAGTTGGTTGCCCAACTTGGATCTGTAAGGGGATCTGAAGTTGGTCATCCCACAGACTACCACACCCTAACCTAGCTCCCTTATGCACAGTTAGAGCCTGCCTTCTTGGTGGAGCCCAATCAGAGTGGCTTCAGACTTTAGCCATGGGTCTTCCCCACCAGATAGTTGCAGTGGTGTGGCTGACGATCTGGTGAAATTTGAGGAGGAAATTGGGATAGTTGTGGCTTGGGCAAATACTACTGTCAGTGTAAAGAGATGCTCTGGGAATGGGGGTGGAGTCACAAAGGCTGCTGCCCTTCCAGGTGGACAGAAGAACAAACACCTCCTGAGGGGAGTGGTTCCTAAAACAAGAAAATTGATGAGAAGTAACTAATGGCTAGTCCATGAGGTTGCTCAGGGAAATTCAGCACTAGGATACTTTAGCTCTCCTTCAACAAAAAGCTGCTGCCATTGAATTATTCAGGGGAGGCTACTAAGGGCAACAGTATTATGAATTCTGACTAGTCAGTGCCTGTGAGGGCCCTGCACCACTTCTGAGAAGCAACTGACCATCTGTTATGAGATCTTACTTATTACTGAACAGATGACTCAACTCAGGGTTATACAATCCTTTTGTCTGGTGCTGCTTATACATTGGGTGAATCAGGATGGCTCCTTTAACAAGATGGGTAGAGCACAGGAGGCTACTATTGTTAAGTGGAAATGGCACATCAACAATCGTACTTAACTGGGTTCCTCTGGTGTTAATTCCTATCACAAATATGTGGCAACTATACCAGAGACTGGGATTTCCAGTGCAATCCCTGGCACCCTACCTCCTCTGCTAACCCAGTGGTCTTCCACCTCTAAGGACCTAACTCCTGATGGTATCATC